>OMLB01053558.1:0-15108 GCA_900302555.1 Myripristis jacobus
TTCCCCGGCTGGATGGAGCTGCAGACGCTCTTACAGAAGATGTAGAAGCTGCTGCTGGCGCCCCCTGTGGACACACGTCATCATTAACCCTGTTTTGTTCATACCAACCATGCAGTATCATGTACACTACCAGCCAAAAGTTTGGACACACCTTCTCATTTAATGTTTGTTCTTTATTTTCATGACTATTTACATTGTAGATTCTCACAAAAGGCATCAAAACTATGAATGAACACATATGGAATCATGTATAAAAAAAAGTGTGAAATAACTCAAAACATGTTTTATATTTTAGATTCTTCAAAATAGCCACCCTTTGCTCTGATTACTGCTTTGCACACTCTTGGCATTCTCTCCATGAGCTTCAAGAGGTAGTCACCTGAAATGGTTTTCCAACAGTCTTGAAGGAGTTCCCAGAGGTGTTTAGCACTTGTTGGCCCCTTTGCCTTCACTCTGCGGTCCAGCTCACCCCCAAACCATCTGGATTGGGTTCAGGTCTGGTGACTGTGGAGGCCAGGTCATCTGCCGCAGCACTCCATCACTCTCCTTCTTGGTCAGATAGCCCTTACACAGCCTGGAGGTGTGTTTGGAGTCATTGTCCTGTTGAAAAATAAATGATGGTCCAACTAAGGACAAATCAGATGGGATGCCACGGGGCGGCAGGATGCTGCATGGTAGCCATGCTGGTTCAGTGTGCCTTCAATTTTGAATAAATCCCCAACAGTGTCACCAGCAAAGCACCCCCACACCATCACACCTCCTCCTCCATCCGTTCACCTTTTCTGCATCACACAAAGACATGATGGGTGAAACCAAAGATCTCAAATTTGGACTCATCAGACCAAAGCACAGATTTCCACTTTGTTTGGGCCAAGAAACACAAGGAATGGACATTCCTTGTGTTTCTTGGCCCAAACAAATATCTTCTGCTTGTTGCTTTTCCTTAGTAGTGGTTTTTATTTGACCATGAAGGCCTGATTCGCGCAGTCTCCTCTGCACAGTTGATGTAGAGATGTGTCTAATCTGAGGTGCTGTTAACTTGTGATTTCTGAGGCTGGTGACTCAGATGAACTTATCCTCAGCAGCAGAGGTGACTCTTGGTCTTCCTTTCCTGGGGTGGTCCTCATGTGAGCCAGTTTCGTCATAGCATTTGATGTTTTTTGCGACTGCACTTGGGGACACATTTAAAGTTTTTGCAATTTTCCGGAATGACTGACCTTCAGTTCTTAAAGTAATGAAGGTCGTTTCTCTTTACTTAGCTGATTGGTTCTTGCCATAATATGAATTCTAACAGTTGTCAAAAAGGGCTGTTATAGCTGTGTACCAACCTGACTTCTGCACAACACAACTGATGGTCCCAACCCCATTAAGAAGGCAAGAAATTCCACAAATGAACCCTGACAAGGCACACCTGTGAAGTGAAAACCATTTCAGGTGACTACATCATGAAGCTCATTGAGAGAAGGCCAAGGGTTTGCAGCGCTGTCAACAACGCAAAGGGTGGCTACTTTGAGGAATCTAAAATATAAAGCATATTTAGAGTTATTTAACCATTTTTTCTTTGCTACATAATTCCATATATCTTGCTTCATATATGTGATGTCTTCAGTACATATCTACAATGTAGAAAGTAGTAATAATAAAGAAAAAACATTGAATGAGAAGGTGTGTCCAAACTTTTGACTGGTAGTGTACTCAGCAACAGAAAGCATCCATCATGTTCCTTTCGATGGTCAAATCGGAGAAATTAGAGTTAAAGGTGCCTCTACTGCAATGATAACAAACAGATGCCAAAATGAATCATTTTTTAAAGTCACCAGTCATTATTACAAAATAGATTTTTTTTAAAACACTAAACACATTGAGTTTTTTGTGGCAAATGCCTTCAAATGATTCTTAGTCATAATAATAAGCAGTAATATGTTTTACTATCATGCTGGGAAGAATTTTATCAACGTATTTTTTTTTTTAATGGTGGGTGTTTTATGTTGAAATGAAACTCTCCCTCTGTTACAGCATGTTTAAACAACCAGTTCAGTGACAAAATATATATAATTTGCTGTGAGTTTTAATGATGTGTTTGTGGCTAATTAATAAATAGGAGGAAACTGTCCATATGGTTTACCACACTCCATTGTTTCCTGATGCCTGATGCCTGATGAGAAAATCTGTCTGGAGATAAACTATCATTAAATACATGATAGAGTTATTAATGTGGGCATGTAATTGGCAGGTACCCTGATGAGAGAAATGCACTGGCCCAGAGTTTCGTTTTCTGTCACTGTTTATGCCTTGTCTTTTACTGCGCATTTACAATTATCTGGCGTTCATGCTCAGACTTGTCAGAAAGTGAGGGTTTGTACCGGGGCCAGCAATGTCTGGTGCCACTCAGTGGGGCTTTTTTTTTTGTATTTTTATGGTGGACCTCTTATAATCAAAGCTATGGTGGGAAAGTTCCACCAGCAAGTTAAATGTTGCACAATTCTCGCTGTGGGGGTAAAATTCAATACCGAATTAAGCCCTGCCACTTTTCCCGTGTTTGTATTTCTGTCTATCTAAAAATGTTTTTCTCCACCTAATGCACCTTTGTTTATTTCATCCCCGGCACTAAAATTATTTAAGACAAATTTATTTGCATGGCCCTACACAACACATGCATGCATCAAAGGGGTTTTACATACCATAACATATACCAAATTATCACTATGTACCATGTCTTCCTACCCATACAAGCTGATATCAGTACATGTTCTGATATCAATACAGAATCACAGCTCAAACGCAGGTTCAAAACAGGTTATGTTTTTGACAGACCTGCCTTAAGATAATAAAGTGTTGTTGTTTTTTTGTCACTGGTGCCCCTCTGGCCTGGTGCATGTCGGCAAATGCAAGTAGTGTTAGAATTGGGTTTGTCCATTTTGGCCTGAGGGTGGCGATAGAGGAAAGGTCATCAAAGTTGACAAGACTCATCCTCTAGGGAGTATGAATGGGCTCACCAGATTTCTCTGCAATCTTCCCAATAAATTTTGAGATATTACATTTGACATATGGCCTAAGAGTAGTGCTAGAGGAAAGGTAATGCGCTCATCAAAATAAAGAGGAATCTTCCTCTGGGGAGTATAAACTTAAAAATTAGTTAGGATTAGTTAGGATTTTAAAACTCCTGTTGATGAAAGGTGATGATGATACACAAACTGATAGGGTTCATTCCCTGTGGGAGCATGAGTACCCTTAGGATTTAGAGATATACTATGTACCACTCAAACGTTTGGCTGGGCCTGTGCTAGAGGGAAGGTCATAGGGTTGCCACAATGTGGAGGAATCTCTCTTTAGGGAGTATGAAGGCACTCACCAAACATCATGCCAATCCATTTATTACATTTCCTGATATGTGCAAAGTTGAGGTTAGCACTAGAGGAAACCCCATCAACTCGCCAACACTGACAGGGTTCATTCATACTCTAAGGAGCATGAATGTGCTCACTGAATTACACAGCAAAACATATGTAGAAATATGACATACGTTCACTTTTAGTAAAGTGTTGAAAGGATGAAGGAATGGACAAACTGCCACCGCACCGCCCACCACCACAGTAAAATAATATCAGACGAATAATACTGCCTTTGCTGTAAAGCTGATATCAGCCAATACCAATAGTCTGCCGATGTATAGATGCATCCATGACATACATAGAAAATATAGGTAACATATCATACCACATTGGACACATTCACATGACATGACCAACATATCTTTGGACCGTGGGAGGAAACCCACATCAGTAAAGAGACAAATATGCAAATTCCACCTAAAACAGGACGTGACTAAGATTCAAACCCATAACCTTCCTGCTACGAATATTAACTGCTGAGTCACTGCCACTCTTGCAGCCAATGATGCTGCTAAAGTGATTCCACATGTGTATAACGTATGACTGTCTCCAAAACGAAACTGATTAGTTTGGCATTGAAGGGTCTGGTATGAATTAGATCTACATTTCTGTTGGTCCTTAAGAAATTCTAATTTTTCTTTCTTTGTTTTTGTCTTTTCCTTTTTATTTATTTAGTTTGTCTTTTGCTTAATGCCATTTGGACCAGGTCTTGACTCAAACTTGACCCGATGTTGTCTTAGAATTGACCTGAACTAAAGTGCACTTCACTACAGCCCTGATGGGGGATGACAGACATAAGAGGTAGTTTCTAGATAGACAGACACCCTACCCATATCAGTTGAAACCAAATCAAACTCTGTTGTCAGCTCTGGTCACTGTAAGAAATCTCCTCAGCACACAGGATCAAAATGCCACAGCGGTATACAAAACTTTGTCCATGACAGCAGCAGTGAGCTCTGTGCAGAGACAGTGGGACAAAAGTCCTGAGAAAAAAAACACTCCACCAAACTCTTAAAAAAAAAAAAGAAAAAGAAAACTTGGTCCGACATGCAGCTTACTGATGGCACAACACAGTTTGTGATATATGGATACTGAAGTCTCACAATTAAAACACTTCCCTCTTCCTACCACTTGGTGCTGCCAACATGTGAAACTGTCTAGTGTGGAGAAAATTAGCCTCCTGGCTCGACTCTACACTTCCTGCTGTCACAAAACAGGAACCTGAAAGCTACACAGCAGCGTTTACAAGCAGAGGCGAGGCAAAACATTTCAAAAGTGAGGGCATGGACTGCTCGAAGACATAACACATCATCATCATCATCATTATTATTATTAATATCATCATCATCATCATCCTTTTTTTTTTTACATAAAGTTAAATCAACAGGTTTGCGTCACTGTAATTATGTAAAAACATTATTGACTTAATATTAAATAAAAGAAAATCACAAATCATCAAAAAAAAAGTCAGTTCACTTTATTTATATATATGCTGCCTAAGATTGTATTTTTCGGTTTTAATTTTTTTTTTGCATTGTTCTACACATTTTCATTGTATTTTTGTCATTTAATTTTAAATCTAGTTATGTATTTTATCGTTTTTTAATATACAAGCGATTATTTACTTTTTTATGATTATTTATTTGTTTATTTACTTATTTATTTTACTGATTTCCTGGCAATGTTCTGTTTTTTTCCCTTGTAACTTTTCCCATGTTTTTTAAATTAATCAAGTGAATTTCAAATACGTGTGAAAGGTGTCTGAATGCAGCCTCAGAAGAAAAAAGAAACAAAAAGATGAATATGGGTTGAGGTGGGACATTTTTTTGTTGGTGGAGTAAAGTGCAGGGGACAGGGGGAACAGGCAATAGAAGTGAGGGGGACGTGTCCCTCCCGTCCCCTGTGTCTACATAAATATAAACTGCAAGATGCACGAGATGACAAACAGCTAAGCAAACACACTGCAACCAGAGAGCAAAAATGAGAGGCTGAGATTCTTATTTTTGCCTTTCTTGTGCCTGATGAGAACACGAACACTGACGGCAGCAGAAGGTGAACAAGGCCGTGGATTTCACACCTTCTGCATGCAAACACAAGCAAATGAGACACTTCAAAACCGAATCGAAACCCTTTTGCTTTTCAAGAATACCACTTATAAAAAAACTACTCATGTAAGATGCCTACACTGAAACTATCACCATCACCACCACACATGAGGTTTCTTTGGTTTGTGGTGTGAACTTTTTTTTTTTTTTTTTTTTTTTAACCACACACACCACCCACACAGTGGCTTTGAACCGCTGTGTGTTTTCATGGTCTGATGAGCACTGCTGCCACCAAGTGCCCCACACTTGATATTACAATAGGACTAATAAGATTTTTAGAAATGTGATAAAAATACTAACAGCATGACTATTTAACATTGCTAATGCAATACCATTACCGCTACTAATTGATACTATTAAAACTGTGTTCCTTATGATTTTATTTATTTATTTATCTGTTCATTTTTATTTTTGTTTGTCTATTTCTTTCACTTCTTTTACCATAACCTATTGTACATTTTGATTCCAGTTCATTGTCTTTAATTTACGTAGTTGTTATCAAGCACTTTGAGACTCATTTATTAAAAAGTGCTACATAAACTTACTATTATCATTGTCACTACAAAAAAGAATCAAAATGAAATGTATGCTGGAGCCCTTATTTTTAAGCAACAAGTATATTATTATTATATTATTGTTGTTGTTGTTGTTGTATATTTCAGAATGCCTTTTACATTGTGCTCTCACATAAAATGAAATTAAATAAAAGGAACAAAACAACCATACCGGTTCTCTATGTAGGCTACATGCTTTTAAAACACTGCTCAAAACTCATTTTTATAACCATATGTTTCACTGTAAATGGTTTTATTACATCTTAAAGTTTTACTGCCTTGTCTTTGCTATTGCATTTTCTTTTCTGTACATCATGTGTCCAGGTCACATTAACCTGGATCTTTGGCTGTTTTATTGCTTTTATCTCGCCTATTTATTATTCTAGTCTATATGTAAACCACTTTCGTAAACCAACATTTTGAAAGGAGCGATAAAGATAAATAATCATGACAATATTATCATTATTATCATCGCTACTATTAATTTACTGTATTTCTATGCCTGGCTTTTGATTCGTCTTTAGTCTGGTCTGTTTCTCACGGTGCCATGTTTTATATTGTAATTTAATTTGTTTTATGTATTTGCCTGTACTTTTCGTGTGTGAGAGGCACTTTGTAAATGTGTGTTTTTAAAAAAATGCCATGTAAATAAAGCTTTACTTTCTTAATTTACTTAGGGCCATCTTAAGCATCTTATAATCATTATAAATAAACTAGTTGCCATTGCAATATTTGGGATAATGTGGGCTCTAAATCCTTGAATAATAATAACAACACTACTACTTCTTCTTCTTCTTCTTCTTCTTCTTCTGCGACTACTACTTATACTACAAGAAGTACCTCTACTTATGCCTATAATAATAGTGGTTTCATTTTTGTTTTCTTTTTTTAGGAAGTGTCTTATTTCAGTTTTCCTACAGATGTCAGCTTTGCCCTTCAGATCCGCTGCTGGATGGAAGGGGGATGCAGCCCGGAGAAGAAACCCATCAGCGGTGGGACGTTGCCTGAACGAGCTCGGCTGATTTGGAAAAGATGGCCGGCGTTTCCACACACCAGCTTCGGATCGGGGCATCATTTTTATCATATGGATAAAACACAAGAGTGCCGCGTCGACACAGTGAACGCATTGGAGATTACCCTCTACCTTTTGACTGGAAAATCCCGCTGTCTACGCAAGTTATTGGTAAGCGGATGGCGGATACCCAGTAGGCTAATAGTCAACTGCTAGCCCGGGTAGCCAAGCAAGTTAGCCTCGGCAGGAATGTGCATCCCAGGCTCGCGTAGACGTTAGTTTTTCCGCCGACGACACTTAGCCAGCGACGGTACAGCTAACGTTAGCATGTCAGCCAGCCAGACACCACTTATCCAGCCGCAGTTATGAAAGACTATGGAGCTACACCGTTAAAAAGCTATTTATTGAAGGCCATACAGTTCCATGAAACGTACCCGTTTAGCTTGACAGTTACCTTTCACATACAGCAAGGCTAGTGGGGATCAGCTGGTAGCGAGCTAGCCGAGGCTAACAGTGCAAGCTAATTTAGCTGACAGCTTTTCGGCTACACGTTAACCGAAACGGTCTTGCGGCTGTGTTGTGTTGTGTTGTGTTGTGTTGTGTTGTGTTTTCGATCACTGCGCCCTGCCTCGCCGCTGTTTGGATCAGGAATTCAAGAAACCACAGACACAATGACTAGAGCACACACAGGGACGGATGTAGAAGATAGAGAAATGGAAAAATGCTGCTTCTGCTAGGATGATTAGTTAACATTATGGGTGGCAGACAGGGGTGTTGTATGCAAAACGTTACCGGCCAGCAGCTATGGTTTTTTAAAGCTAGCTGGTAATCTGAAACAGCAATGACCTCCTTGATGAACAACTGTGATATTAAATGTTATTGTCTCAAGTATTATTATATTAGATGAGGTGCCTGGGCCGTGGCACTTTTAATGTACAACTTTGTCACCTGTCCAGTGGTCAGTGCATTGTTCCTGATTAAATGGCTGACTGCCTGGCTGCCTGTCTAAACAGCCAGCCACCTGACAGAGGCTCAGTCTGGCTTGCAGCTTGGGGCTAAATGTACACTACAGCCTAACTACAGTGTTATTACAAACTTCTGCGATGATCTTGTTGTGCTTACTGTGATCGTTGACCACATGAGGGGTGAGATATGAGGTAGACACCATATCTAATGACATAATGGAAGAGGGCTTGCTTGTGCCAAGTTTAAAATTAGTCTGCAGTCTGCAGGTTCTGTACTTTGTCTGGAAGGACAGTGCACCCAAAACATACAGCTGCGTTTCAGTACACCCTTGCAAAACCTTATGTACTTTGAAGTGTGTCATTCTTTTTTTTTTTTTTTCCAAACAAAGTTAATGGTAGATAGATAGATAGATAGATAGATTTACTTTATTGATCCCAAACTGGGAAATTCCCAGTGTCCCAGTGTTGCGATTTGAGGGACACTGAACTCTTCTGTTAACCAGTGCTGATTTGCATTGGCTCATCATACAGGTTAAAATAAAGCATGGCTCAATGGGTGATGCTGTAGCCTAAGCCTAAATACAAATGTAAAAGTTTCCAGGTTAGGTTGTTATGTGTAGTGGATGTGGTTATGGGAAATGACAATCTGACTGGGGGAAATGAGGTACACCCAAAGTAAGAACAAAATGGTTTTGAGGTGAAATATTGTAAAATTCTCCTTTATACTTCTCTAAATGTTTAAATCTAGCCATCATAATGAGATTAACTGCATTTTAGTCTCTGTCTGGAGCCAGCTGAAACATAGGTGAGCACGGCAGGAACCCAACTTTTTAAAAGACACTAGAATCTCCATATTGTTGGTAGCCTGCCAAGATGATTTGACTGCTGTAGTAGATTAACCCAACTGGCCATGGCCAAAATTTACCAGTATTTGCCTGCGGGCTGCTGATAATTTCAAAGTCTTGGACTGTATCAAAAGAAAACAGCATTTTGTGGTTCAGCATTGGCTTGTCTAAGTGGCTCTAAGTTGCTATGTTGCTGCAGTGGCTTTGGTGGAGGTTGCTTAATCATTTACAATTAGATACCCAAAGCCATTATTAATTCACAGTGACAACATTAATAGACATCTTGTTTAGTCACAGTTAATGTCAATGTCATTGAGTACATTTTACATACAGCTCAATTATTTATTGCAGCGGTTCATAATTTTCTGCTCCTAACCACCAAAAAAATGAAGTGATACCTACTTGCAACTCACTTGCACAGGTGTAAATGCCAGAAATGGTGAACTCTGACATTAAACAATGTTTGTGGTTTTTTTTTAAATTTCCCCTTTTACAGCTAATATAGGCTATTTGATTAATGGAAAACTCTAGAAACTGCAAATGATCTTAATTTCATAAAAAGGGCTTTATCACAGGGCTAGATAATCCCTGGCTGGAGGGTTTTTTGGGTGGTGTTGAACAGTGGCTGTTGCATTGGATGCACTATGAAGTGTAAATTCTTGGGGCCGTTTATTCTCATTTAAGTCAATGAAGACACACCATTGTGGTATAATGGTTAATTAGTTCTGTTAACTGATAATGGATTATTAGGCATGTAATTGTAGTGTCGCTTTAAAACAAAGCAGAGCCTAAGTAGACAATTAGGCTGAGAAATGCAATTGCATTTAAAGCTGTAGATGTGGCTGTTAAGTCTGTTTACCCAGCCACTGGTGAAGGTATCTAATCATCATGTGAGTGTCCTAATGTAACCTGAAAACCTGATTGGATAAAGGGGCTGGTGAATTCGGGGTATGTGGACAGAAAATTGGTTTATTTCTCTTGGAGCCCTGTGCGAATGGGATGGCAGGGTTACAGGGGCAACTGCCTTGATGGGAAGAGTCTTGGACAGAGTCGGGATGAAATGCTAGTCACTCTGCACCTGTGAATAAAGGCTGTTGAATGACTTAAGTGGTGCTTTTTTGTCTCCGGTTGTTTGTCCTGTTCCTGTGAGGCACCAGTTCTGCCTGTGCAGCTCGCCTAAAAGGGGCCAATGTGCTGTGATTTTTCTTTTTTCAACTTAGTTTATGGTTCGTTCTACTCTGACTGACTGTGGGTGGTGTGAGAGCCTCCGATTGCATCTACAATATGCGGTGTTGTTATGCAGCTACAAAGTAAACAAGGCTAACCAGCAAGTTAGTGCTGATGAGAAAGCACTGATGTAAGCTAACAGGAGACACTAAACGGAATAATAAAGTAGATTACACCACCTGAGGGCAGGTTCCTTCAAGCACTGTTTTTCAGACACGCAGAACTGGGAAGCTTTCATTGGCTGTGATTAGCTCTTTGCATTTTTTGCATCTGCCAGGTGGGACTGTTGTTATTGCAGCAAAATCAAATCATTCGAGAATTAAGGAAGTGCGGACATCTGATGACTTCAGGATGACTAAAAGTTTGTATTTTTTTTTTTTTTTGACAACCGATAATTGTGAAACCCTGGACTTTCAAGTGTACAGGAATAGAACGGACTTCCTGTAACTTTTTGATTATGTTGCTCATAGTATGAATGGTTATATTTACTGACCCACTGTATTAGCTTGCACCCTAGTGTGTAATTTAAATTGCTGAAGACTGTAGACTGGCTAATGTACAGACATAGCCTATAGCAGCTGGCTTAATAGTATTGCAAACTGGGCCAGAGACAAACTTTTTGTCCACCGCTTAATGCACTTGCCACCTTTGTTAAATATTTTATAAGAGAGTTTATCTGGTTCAAGCATCTCTGTACAGTCAGGGAGTTTTTTTTTTTAAAAGAATAGAATAGGACCTCTGAATGACGACTAGAAAGGCAGTAATTCGGATACCACTGTGTCAGCAGAATGGTACTGATTGGCCCGTATGGGGTGCTATAATAAAGCCTCAGTGTTTAAAGCTCAGCCTCTCCATGCTGTTAGTCATTGAGATGCGAAAGTTGATACAGATAATAACTTCTGTTGTATTGCGATAAGAACAAAGACTTGAATACCCACAGTGCCTTGCAGGGCAGTCAGGGTACTCTGTGTTTTTTGCCACACTGTGGTTCATTGTTGCTAGCAGCTATATGTTTCTTTTGTAATTCTCTGTAGTTAAAATGAAATGAAACAGTGAGCACACAATCTTACCAGCTTCGTCAAGCTGGTGCCTAGTGTTCATTACCCACACTGATGACGGGCATCCAGCATCAAGTTCCTGTTTTGCTATGATTGACTGAGATGTCTCAATAGCTGAAGTAAACTTATGACTGGGGTTTCTGAGCGCTCTTCTCTCTGTTTTTCTTCCTTTGCACTTCCAATTCCTGCTGGCTTGTGTCACCAGTTCAGTCATTCATAGTTGGGTTTACACTCCAGGGCCAAAATAAGGATTTCCATGGCTTACCGAAGCATTACAGTGACCTCTCCCCACAGTAAAACTTCGGTTATCTTATTCTTTTCACAATTTGTTGCCACAGGAGATTGTTAGTCCAGTAGATTTAGTCGGAGATAAATGAATAGCCTTTTAGTTCTCACAACGTGGAGTGTGGTTCTTCTCCTCATATCTCATTAGATGTGTTTTTGCAGGACCAAGGGCCTGTTAATTAAATCTACTGTCTGCAGTAACGGTCTCATATTAAAGTTAAGCATAATTTACCAGTTGCTTGTAACAGTAATGAATTGTGATTTAAAGTGTCAAGGCTGCATGAGACATTAGTGATACTTGAGCCATGTAATTTCTCCTGACAGTTATTTTCAGGGTCACCAGCAGTTAAACGCTGCTAAATTACACCTGTGACTAGCAGTCTCATGCCTATGAATAGAATATACCTTATGTCTGTTATACCTGTTATGCTCTTAGTTCATAGTGGACCTCTTGTCTGTGAATAGCAGTCAAGCGAAAGGGGCTGATGTTTTGGGGGAGGGGGATTTATCAGCCCTAGAATCAAAAAAGCTCAAAGGTTTTGCAACCTGGCTGAGCTAAATAGCTTCAGAGCGGTTTGGCTATAAAATGTATGAGTTTTCCGGAGGCTCATATCATGTCGAGTGTGTAAAATTGGGTCTCCCTAACAAGATGTACATTAGCCTTTATTCATCTGTTGGATAAGTTTTGGTTTTGGTACAGAACTGGACTGTTTATGATGTAGGTGGCTTGTGGGGGAGAGTGAAACATCTGACCAGAACAGTAATTTCTATGACATTCTCTCATTATTCTGCCTTAAAATTAAATAAGAGTGAAGCCGAGTAATAGTGAAGTCCTCATTTTGTCAGGAAGCCCTCGGATACCCCCTTAAGGCCTCAACTGTTCCTGGACCCAACTGAACCACTGCTATAGCATATTCCCTGATGCCCTCTTATAGTTATGTTACAATGGGTGACAGCTGATTATCTTAATTTAAACATTCTGGGATGAAATCTCCTTTTGAGTTTAAAAAAGGGAAATGGAGTAGAAATCATTGCAAAAGGCTTTTTATGATAGCATTCATTTAACTGGAAGCAATTGCAACTCAGACTGAATTATTGTCAGTGGATGCGATACACAATGTTGTTCGTCAGAATTATTCAGTTGCATCAGCAATATCATGGTTTTAAAGTTAATACGGGGATACTCATCAAGTAGATAAAACCTAGGTTCCATGTCGAAAAGAGAAGCCAACACAAACAAAAGATTACCATCCAAGATAATTTTTTATTGATTTTTTGGTGGGAAGTTAGCAGCAGTATCTATTCTCTTGTTACCTGTGTGTTTGTTATTGATTTAGTGCAGCCATACAGCTACATCATGATCTAGTGGATAATGCAGCTCAAGGCCAATGCTAATTTCCTCCTCAGTGCACCTAGTGTGCTTTCTCAGGCCATGTAAAATGCACTTCATCACGAAGAAAGAGGAAGCCTGTGCTGCCTCTGTGGCATTTCTCACAGCATCAGAGACACTAGGCTTTACTTGTCATTTACCAGGCATTGTCTTTCTTGAGAAAAACCAGCACACAGTTCTAGAAGAGGATGAATCTTAATTAGCCTCCAGGGGAATCTGTTCTGAACGCCAAGAGAACCAGCATGTGCAAAAACAGTACAAAAACCAGCAAGCACTCAGATACATAAACACGCACACCACATGTGTAAAATATACATGCTTCCAAACATAGCCGTATGTACGTTCGTGCATATGTGTTTTGCATGTTGCAGTAGGTAATGAATTATACAGCATTTCATCCAGAAATTTCAACTTAACATTTCCCTCAAACAGAACTCAGTTGTTTAATGCCAACTGATGTGAATGAGGTTACATAGCTTATTTATTCTATATTTGTAGAAGGCGGTAGTGTCAGCCTGAGGCCGGGAGGGTAAATTATGTACTAAGGGGCGTGTGATGGGTCATTTGTGATAATGCCAGTAGTGATTTATGTAGGGACAGCATGACAGATTTTTTTTCCCAGCTGTGTTTATTGCCTTAAGTTACATGGTCTTTGGCTTTCACAGACATCACTCTCACCCCAGCATTCAATGTTAATAAATGTTGGGACACTTTGAAAGGAAGTCAGATAAAATAAAGGCTACGTGATTGTGGCTAAAATGATAGTCCCAATTGTTTTGTGGGATATTGTAATTAAACTTATAAATCATGATTAGTAGTTTTGACTACTGACTGAGATTGTTTTGGGTGCACCTCACTCAGAATTTCCTCTGTTTCCACTAGTGGATTCAGATTTTTCAGTTTCTTACAGTACTTTACTGAAACAATATAATCGATTTTTTAAAAAATTCTTTAACTTTGTTGTAATTAGAAAATCCCTTGCCACTATTTTCATTATTGATAGACCACATTAATTATAATCAAAGCAGTCATAATCAAGAGCAGCAGAGTCATACAAACATGTTCTTGAGCATTTAAAATTTATAAAACTCATTAGGATGGCTGCATAAAGATTTTAATTGTCAGACAATATGAAATATTATGTGGTTTTGACAGATAATGAGACTCTGGTTAAATGAATCTTTTATAAATAATTAAATTACTGAACAGCTAAATTTTGGGTTGCTTCAGTGTTCCCCCTCAAACCTTTTCGTGCCGTGGCATCATGGTGTGAGTGGGTGTATTTTCAGCGGCACATCACTGCTGAGTGGCTACATAGAGGGACTACAGGTGCAAATCGGTAAAAAAATAAAACAAAACAAAACAAAAAGCCTGGCTTGAAGAATCTCAGTGAACTGAGGGGATCTGTGACAGATTATGATACATTGACTTTCATGGGGCAGCCCTGGAGATTTTGCCATTGCTAATTGTGATAACTAAAATTGAAATGTATGAATATTCACAGCTAATTGTCAAGCCATATGTAAAGTAGCTCTCAAGTTGCCAGAATCTAACGGATTTTTAGGCAGAGAGGAGGGTGGTGCACCTCTTTGCTGTGGAGAGTGATTTGAGCAGCTGAAAAGCCCTCAGGTCCCATAATACAACAGGTCTCTCCGGCTGAGATTGGGCTTGCAGCACTGTGGATTCTTTCAGTTTCCAGTGGATATGCAAACCTGCCGCTGGCAGTGTGCTGAGCGGGAGAAAGCAGAGCAGGGCTTCATTCAAGGCTTCAAGGATGATTTGCCTTCTCTGCCTGCCTCATTTCTATGCCACCTAGTCAGAGTGTCAGCTGGAAACCACACTACAGTATATTTTTGGTGAACCAGAAAACTCTCTGGTACTCAGCAGGTCCCACTACAGGGAGAAAAAAACATTCTTTTTAAATATCATTTATAGGTTTTGACAAACACCTAATGTGGTAATACTGCACAGCGCTTTGCAAAGTTAATGAGAACTCATCGGGCCCAGGCCTACATAATGACTACTAAATCCCCATAAGCTGAATTTTTTATGGTGCTTGCTGCTGTGTGTAGTCGTGTTTGTGTATGTCCCCCATTTCCTCGGCCAGATGGTACGCTCCTCTCAGTGTGACGGAGGCCACAGCCTCCCTCTCCCCTCCCTCCAAACCTCCACACACCCCACCCGTGTGGCAGAGCCGGTAACAGGGGGGGATCAGCTGTGCCAGTCCCGGCAGGCCACACACAGCAGGCTGGCTGGCGAACAAAGCCCCTGACAC
>OMLB01053558.1:15132-36053 GCA_900302555.1 Myripristis jacobus
CACTGCCAGTGAAGGCGAGCCATGCCTCCACGCTTAGCCTCTCCTCCACTCACGCCATCGTGAGGGGAACGCGCTGTGCCGCTGTCGTCGTCTTTCTCTACCAGAGAGACAGCAGTCCGGGGGAAGAGGAGTCTGTCTTTGGCATATTGTGGAATATCGCTCTCTCTGTTTTACTGCTGACGAGTTGAGATGCTGGCTGAGCGCAGGGAGAACAGCAGGTAGGGAACATTGAGCGCTGGGTGATGAGCTTGTCTCCGCGGCAACCGGGGGTTTGTTTACTGTTTAGTGAGCCCAACCGTAGGGGGATTTTGGCCATTTATTGTTAATATTGATGAAAGCGCATTGCGCTTTGTTGTAAAAACCATGTACATTTTTACTTAGTGTTTTGGCATTCATCAGATACTTGTTTCCAGAATGACTCACATTTATTGCAGCAGTAGAGAAAGCCTCAGTCACCAACGTTATTAGTAATCAGTCGTGAGGATTGCAGTTGTCAGAATGATTGTGTATGTAAGAAAATATTCCCCAGAATGCATGTGATGAAGATATGATGTCCATATGTGATGAAGAAGTCTAAAAAAGAAGCAAAGGTTTTTATGGAACTTGGTGTAACAGGCATAAACATTAAGACAGTGTAATTTTCTCATTTGGTAGGCTTTCTTTATTTTTTAGTTTATTTAATTTGTTGTAAATATACCCATTCTCTGATAAAATGCTACAACCTACAAAATCTTTCAGAAAAGCAAGCTTGGATTTAGACTACAACAGTGTCCTGCCCTGAAATTTTTTTGTCCTGAGGAGTATCTTTGCTTTTAAGTTGAAATGGATAGTAGTGCATGTCAAAATTTTGGAGCATGTCATCTTATTCATTATTCATATTATTCATTAAAGTCATTAAATTAAATTAAGCATTCATTTCATGCTTAATTTAGCAGGAGCTTGGGCTACTCAATTAATCGTAGGTAATCATATTACAATTTAATCTTTCCATGAATAATAATTGTCTAATCTGGCAATATTGAAGCGTTTGTTATATATTCAATTGTCCTGAAAGTCCTGAATAAGAAGTCCTTGAAATCAGATGCTTCTGTTATGCTTGACCAATCATAACCCTTGAATGCATCATGTGCCCTCATGTGACCAAAATGAAAGTGAAGAAGGAGAAGCAGTAAACGCCGGTGGAAAGAACGAGAGAAACCTCGCATAGGGCATATTTGGAAACAAATAGCTACAAACAGTGGAAAGGAGTGAATAGACCCAAAATTAGAGACGAACATCTTTCTCTGGTGTCTGGTTGTAAAAATTTAGTATTTGTTCATTAAGATAGATCATCATCATTTGGAGACGCTTTATATTTAAACCAGGAGACAACAAACAAGCACAGTGTGAGAGGTTATAGCTGTGCCCCAAACTAATTAGCTATGTAGTAATTATTTATCATTTTAATTTTGTAAATTAGGACCACAGTAAGACAGTAAGAGTGTAAACTCTTGTAGCTGACTTTCTAGCTGCTGCTACCACCGTTAGCTACTGCTACTGCTATGCTGTATTCAGACTTAAGGTGGCTCTTTAAATTCATGTGATCATAGTATCGGAGTATTTGTAATGGAAAGTATGCAGGACACTCTACAAACCAATTAATTGTCTAATTCCTGGAAATCACTTGTGAATCATTCAACTCTAGATTTCAGAACAACTGTGCTGCTCTGTTTTTTTTTGTTTTTTTTTAAGATGCTGTTGTTGTTTTGTGTTCTGATGGAAATGTAACCATTTTCCTCTGCTCTCTCTGTGAATCATCAGCAAGCACACTGACGCACACATGAAGGCACGTCAGTATACCTGCAAGCATCATTAAGTAGGTGTAGAGTATCACAGACACATTTCTTCGTACTGTGATCGAGAACTGAATATTTGTTCCTCAAAATCTTACGTTTCTGCAGGATTTTGCATTCATCTAAGAGTTTCATTGTTTTACATAAATTTTGTTTATGTTTATCACATTGCGAGAAAAAAAGGCGAAGAACAGAGAAGAAAATCACTTGTGTGTAAATGTTTTGTGCAAGCACCAGTAGTCATCCCTACAGTATTGTCACATTATTGATATCAAGGTATTTGGTCAAAGATATCATGATATTGGATTTTATCCTTATCATCCAGCCCCAGCATGCACTACATTAGATATTACATATTGGTGGAAAAAAATTCTTATGATTATTGTGAAATAAATGGTGTCCCTATTGTCCAACTCTGCTATACTGGCTCTGCACATGTATATTTGCTGTGAATGTGCTTGTTTAGGATAGTAGAATGGTAGATTGTAGCCCTGTTGTGGATCTGTGTGCAGCCTCAGTGAAGCCTGTAGCAGACTGGCACTGTAGGAGTTAAGGTTCATGTCTTTGTTATTGCCAGTGGAAGACATTTCAGAACAGAAAGAATAATTGTTCTCATATGTACAACACATGACAAACACATAGATTAGTGATTCTCAACCTTTCCGTAGCCCTGCATTTGCAGAGTCGAGAACAGTTTAACCAAAGAATGATTTTGTTTTGTCCTTTATGGCAGGAGACTGGAAACTATGCAGTAGTTCACAAGTAAACAAACACAGAAAAATGAGCAAAAACAGCCATGGTGATAAATGTATACAGTAGAAATATGTTTCTGTGACATAATTTCCTCCCAGAAATGTCACAGCCCCTGGGAAGTCCTGACCCTGAGGTTGAGAGCCACTGATATTTACACTACAAAATGCAACAGTGAAAAATGGATACTGCACATTTTAGGGACAAACTGGTATACATTTGGAGTGCTAGCTCTTTATATATATAAGTTTTTCTTATGTCAGAAATATAAAGATAGAATTTATATTCTCAGCACTGAACAATAACTTTTTCTCAAAGCCGAATGTAACAACCTTAAAATGATTAAACACCAGTAATATAGCATAGGCCTAATAGTTGTTAGGCTATACATTTTAATAGGCAGTTGACTGTATTGTGAAGTCAGAATATTGTTTGGAGTTTATTAATTCTGGTGTTTTTGGGAGTAAGAATGAATCCTGCCAGGGCTTTATCTCCTCTACTTATTCATCTCTTTAACTTTAAAAAGTGGTTTATAGGTTTATAGCCTACCCTTCTTCTTTTTTTTTTTTTTTTTTTAAAGTGCCCATACTGTTTTTCTTGATAATCTTTCAACAGAGTGACGTGCATGACAAAAAGGGCTTGATATTAAGCTGTTGCCTCATGAAATAGATTGTTTCGAATGAATAATTATTAGAATTTATGTCACACTCGATGGAATGTGACACCCAGTGCAATATAAAAAAAAAAACACACTCTGTGCACCAATCACAGTGGCTGGTGAACCTTGAAATTTACCACTCACAATGATGATTGGTTACCTGTCAAAGTTGCTGGCAAAGTAGACAAATTTACCAGCCATATGTAGAATCGGAGAGCATTTGGCTGGTGGCTGGTGGTAATCGCCCCCACTGATGACACCCTGGGCCTTGTTTACTGAGGCTCTAAATAGATAATTCAGTGCGGTAGCTGCCGTCTCTGGTCCTGTCCCGACTTGCTTGGCATTAGGGCATTTCCTGTTCTTCTAGCTCTTGTTACGCATTAGTTGAGAAACAATAACATGCTAGTTAGAAGCTGCTTCAGTGAGGCTCTATCACTGTATGCGGATTATGGCTCCTGTTAGAGTGGAGCTTTGAAAAATGATACCCATCAGTGCCATACCAAGTTTTTGGTATCGCCATTGGGCGACACCTTAAAACAATATCACAATATTTCAGTGTAGTTTGCGGTAATGATATTACACTCGATATAACAAAAAACAATAACGACAGTGTTTCCCTCAAAACACTGTACATTAGCCCATATCTAACCTACTATTTCTTATTTGATCATTTTAATTCTAGTTGATTCTCAACCTTATTTTAGTGTTTTTACCTGGTTTTGCCATGCTCACCTTGCTTTTTCCTCAATGACACTTCCCCTGTCCAATCCTCTATAGTAGCTTTTAAGGTACCGTAAAGCTAACTGTTACTGAGGTAGTAGGTAAGGGCTACCTCAATCAGGTTTAGGCTGTAAACATGATGGTGTATCTGTCAGGACACAGGAATGGAGATGAGGAGACGTCATTTCTTCTCTGAACTGTACTGTGTTCCAGCTGTTATTTATTGGTGTAGTGCAACAGTATTGTCATCAGTCTGGAGTAACAAATAAATCACCATTATGCTCTGGCATCTTGACTGCAACAGGGCATAAACTACTGTGAAGCAAGAATGAAATGTCTATATATATAGCCTATTCTATATAGTACCAAATCAAACCACCAGTTTCATTCAAACATAAATATATCAATAGACTTTACAAGGTCCATTTTTAACAGTAGCCTAGAATTATACACAAATGAGAATATTGCTTTTCAGAGAAATAAACTTCACAGATGTATTCCTGACCAGGTTATAAATGCATGATTAACTTACGAGATATAAACATTACATAACACAAGCAACATCTACACGTCATCATTCTGCTGTGTTGTTGATATCATGAAGAGACACTTTTTTGTGGACAACTTAATACTGGTGTTATCTTGAACAAAATGATATGGCACAGCCCTAAAGAGAATATGGTTGTCAGAATCAGTCAGCCAAAAGTTAAGAGTATTTTGCTAGTATTTGGTATGGATTTCACACTCTGCCTACATATCATTTTACTTTATTCAGATTTGCTTTTTGTTTTATGACTTTTGTTTTATCTAACTCCTGTCAGCTTCATTTTATTTATTTATTTTTTGTCTATGCGGCGCTCCCCAGGCTTCACCTACCCCTGTAACTGTCAGAAAGGAGACATCTCTGTGATTACATCACATCCTCAGGAGGAACAACCACACAAGCCTTTGAAGAGTCAGGCTTTTCCAGGGCATTGGCTGCCTTCATCTCCCAGGAGTTAGCGCTAACTCCTTCTTTGTGAGATGTTCATTGAGGCTGGCGTCCTCTTAAAGAGAATGCTTTGAAAAACAGTGGAGGGCCAAGAAAGCAAGCGGAGTTTTCCGCAGTCGGGGAGTCAACATTCCATTGACGCTTTCACCGCATTTTCTTTGCCTCAGTCAGTGCTGGGTTTGACAGAAATGGCTGGTGCTGTTTTTTCCTGTAGACTTTGACATCGCTGTAGAGTGTCATGATAAATTACCCAAAGCCAAGGTAGACTAACAAAATTCGCCAGCCGCTTCCACTGTCTTACCGACCCAATAGATTTTTGGAGACAAACATCTTGACAACAGTTTGTTATCTCCCAAAATAGCTTGTAGAGTAGACAGACCACAGACGTTGCATCACTATAATTTGGTGGTAATTTCCCTCCCTTGTCACGACCTGTTGTCTGTTTTAAAATGTTCACTGAGTCTGTGGCACATGTGACCTCACCATATTGCCGCTTCTGCAAAGTATTGTTGCAATCAATCTGGACTTAACTCTTAAACGCATCTTATTTGTAGTTATTGCTTGTCTAACAAAGTAATTTTGACTGTATGTATTGTGGTGTTGGCTTAAACCAACCTTTCTACTTGGTGGCACTGGTGCTCTCAACCCGCAAAACTTCATGAGCACCAGCAAAAATGTAAGCGCCCCTCAAAGCATTTAGCCTAAGGAGTGTTGTATTTAAACACAAAGATATACAGTGTTGTAAAGTCATTGCAATTTCAGATTTCTGTGTATTCTCTACCCATATATGGATAATAGGAACATAGAGTAAAGTAGAAAACACTGTTTGCAGAGATTATTATCAGTAACATTTGTCCCATTTACCACTGCTGAAATAGTTTCCTTTCTTTCTGCCCTCTAAATGTCACATCTCAGCAACTTGGCCATCGTACAGTTCCCAAATGTGGATTCAGATCAAACTGGCCAGAACGGTAATGCTAACCGAAAGTGGCATTGCACTATTGTTCACCATTTACATGAGCGCTTTATAATTTTACACATCTCTGACAACTAACAAGTGACAAGTTACTCTCTTGTATGCACAGTCATTTATGTTTCACCTTTGTTTTCATAAGGGACCAGATGGATAGGAGTCAGTATCATCTGGGAGACAGCTGGCGCTTGTGGACAACACTGTTTCTTGTTAGAGCGAGCCTCAGGAACGGGAATTAGCCAATCAAAGAATTAAAACATCTTTCAGATTAAGACAATGGGGTTGGTGTTTAGAGGATGGGAGTTGTTCGGTTGAAAGATGTTAATCAAATTAAGATGCACAAAGAATATTCTTTGTAGGCGCACTATTCCACACAGATTGAATTCCTACATCGCATAATTTCAATTTGCAACCAAAATGGTTCCTCTTTAGAGCTCTGTCTGTGCTGAGAGTGAAGGTACAAACAGCACTCTGAATGACGTGTCCAAGGCCTAGATTCTGTTTGGTGACACCCGCTGCTTACCAAGTAGGTGGAGTGAGTTGTAATCCAGCATTTGTCTGCGGATCACTGCCTCCCCTTTTGTTGATTTTCCAGCTCTGCCTTGTGCTGAGTCGTATGACATGTGTTTGCCCCAGTTTGTGGTCCCAGCCCTGCTGTGCACTGACTCTACCATTCTCTCAAACCTCTTGCCTGGTTCAGTATCTGTCATCTGTGTTACATATGGCCTGGAACAGCCGTGTTAACATACAGAATATGTTGGAGATAAATACCAGCTTTGATCTAAGGCTGCATTACCCTCATCTGACACCGCATAATATATGTAGGCTATATCAGCCGGGACTATGCTTCTGAACCCTTGTGGTGTATATCCCCACTAAATGATGATTTCTGTTTTCCCTTTTGTTGTAATTTTAATTAGTTAATGGCTGGAAGAAGCAGCCAAGATTTAAAAAAGATTTAGAAAAGAAAAAGGCATCAGTGACAAGACATAGTACCTCATGAATTTGTGTGTTGAAAATCTGTCTCCTTCCACTCCTTGTGTGCCCACCTCCAATACTCTCACATGACCACCAGGACCAGAAGCTTGAAGATTTTCTGGTGCTGAAGTGGGCAGAGTTATACATGTTGGACTAGAGCTCTGTTTCAAAAGAATCTGAAGGTTTTAGGGAGGGAGATACTGTAGGTCCACTGAGAATCTCCAAACAAATTCAAGGTTTTAAAGATGCTTCCGCTGGTTTCTGCTGCTTCAGTCTGATATCTGCCTGTGAGGCTCACAGCTTCAACAGTGACTCAGGAACCCGGCCTAGTGAGCTGGATATTTTTAAATCGGCCACCAGCCAACTACTTCTGCTTTTGGCCCCCCAGTTTCTGACATCCAACATGATTTTTCTCCTTGACTGGCAAGTTTTCAGCAGGCTTGTCTGTGGCCCAGTCTGGGTTTCCGTTTCACCCAACAGATGTAGACTGGCTTTTCTGCTGAGCCTGTGGCTACGTCTTGATCGCTTTATAACCCCACTGCTGGTGTGCTTGCTCGGCTAAACGTGTGTCAGATGTGTGGCCATCCCCTCAAGGCCTCACTTAGTCCTACATGTGCCTCCTTGTTTTAGTGCAGCCAGTGGTCTGCCCATTAGTCCAGCTGAGAGTTCAGTTTATTTTATTTATGAGGTGGACGGGGTCATGTGGGTCTAACCTTGTTTGGATTATGAAATGGCATGGTTCAGCTGGGAAGCAAAGGGCAAAAGCATCGCAGAAAGGGGAAGGATGTTTGCAGTGGAGAGACCTGATTAGACTGTAGCAGTGCTGAGAAAACCTCCTCTCATCAGTGCTGTGACACGTAGCGCTAATGAACCCCTACTTCCATAAACTTTAATCATGATAAGGCACATTAAGGATTAATAATTGTCTCATATTAATGTCATTTTTCCTTGTGAGTCACTTCAGGCTCATTCAGCTTCATTGTCTGCCTTGGATTAAGTATTATCAAACAGTCTCTTCCTCATGCTAACTTTATTAGGGACATGGTGGGAAGTTACCAACAGCTACCAGCTAAATGTTGGTTTTGTCTGTGGCTAGTACATTTGTCTACTCTACCAGGACCTTTGGTAGGTAGGTTCTAGCCTATTCTTAAAATTGAGCCGGCTGGTGAAATAGTGATCGTGTACAGTGAATTTGGGATTTTCCTGCTGCTTAAATCTGCAAACAATACAGTTAATTTCCTGCCATGGCTATGACAAACTGCTGAGTCGCAGTCTTTTACATGCAGTCAAAAGTTTGGACTCATTTTCTTCTGAAGGCGACACAGTGGTTCTGTGGAAAAATGTGGTCGGTGAAAACATTCTACGTCAGCTTTGAAAAGTTCACTATGATAAGCAGTTTTATGGCATTGTTGCTTAGTCTGGACAGGGCCATCTGAAATTGTTTATACATTAACAGTAACAAAACAAGACCTTTATTAAGGCTGAACTGGCTCTGTCAGCATCCCACGTCATGCATTTGGCCTGCATCTGTCCCACAATAGTACTGTTGGCACTTCTCTGGTGTTACACAGTAGAACCAAATTAGTTTATTTTCACACTTTAGTAGTGAACCGCCTCATGCCTTATAACTTCCTGTGAAAAAACAGCCGAACTTGATGCTTTTGCATACACTTACTCTTACAAATGAAGCAAAAGTGCAGGGGTTGTGTTAATGGTCAACATTGCGAGAACTCTTCAGTCAGTAGGAACTCTGTCTTTTCTTTTATTTATTGTATTTGTATGTGTGTCCTGTTTTTTTTCTTTCTTTCTTTCTTTTTTTTTTGTTGGCTGAAATTATCGAATTTCCCCTTCAGGAATCAGCAAAGTTCACCTTAATCCTTGTTTAGAAAAGCATGCAGTAGAATTATGACTTCTACAATTGTTACATCAGTAGGTCTGTCACTGAAAATAAAATCCTCTGTCACATGCTCATCAACTTGTTTTATCACTCTCTGCAGTGGGCATTAGTATAATTCTGTTGTTTTGGGTAAGATACATGCTGAAGGGTTTGGTTTAATGCCTTATCTTAGACAGACAGACCTAGTGGTTAGTAAGGACTGCATTGTGAAAAATATCACTGCCAACACAGGCCACATTGTAAATTTCAAACCTAGCCCATTCCTGTCTTGCATGGTCTCTGTCCCTGCCTCTAAATTGTGTCTGAGATTAGCCCAACACCCGTCTTCGCACAAACATGTCTGTGTGGTCATTTCCTTATGAAATTTCCCTCAAATTGAAAAAAGAAGCCCAAAGGATAGATATGACAGATCAAATTATGTAACCGTGTGCATGATTACGGCAGCATTTCCCATGTCCTTTATTGCGTGCCTTTTTTTGTAAAGTCATCTTAGGTCTGTTGTTGAAGAAAATGTGACCTACATAATGTTAAAGGCCTTTTCCTGTTGGGTGATATGTAAGACAGCAGCCTTTTATGATCGCCGCTTCTTACATCCCTGCCAAATGGGCTGTGAGCGAATATCTTTGTCAAATGAAAGCAGGAATTACAAGCTTGTGTATTCATTGAGACACGATGACGAGACATGCATAGGAAAAGTATCCCTTTTAAAAAAAGAATGACTATGGGACTTGTGCAGTCGCCCTGAACAGTATAATGTTGTCAAATCGTTATCTAGATATGAACATGTGTAATTTTAAGGCAACAATATGGACAATATGAAATTTAGGGTTAGGGTTAGCCTAAGGCACTGATTGGTTTGTTCTGATCAAAAAATACTCTGTGAAGTAACTGCATTTTCTATATCCATTTGGTATGACTGTGCTGTTTTTTTGAACAATGATCAGTTTTCAGTGTTGCAACACACAACAATGTTGTTGAAGCATTGTGCCGAAGCAGAAGTTGCAGCAAAATGTTTGATTTTATTTATTTTTTTATATTTATTTTAATACAGCCGAAGACAGTGATTGGTCTGTTCTGATCAATAAAACACTTTGTGAAGTAACTGCATTTTTTCACGTCCATTTGGAAGCATGCTTAATTTTCACTGTTGCTGCTCTCCAAGCCATGAACCCATAGTCATCTTGCATATGGTATCACTATCAAGATATTTGACATCAATATCTTGATAGTGATACCAGTAAGAAATTTTGTCCATATCATTCAGCCCTGTTGTGCAGGGACACCTGAAACAGCTACTCAAGGCAAAAAATGATGTGAGCCACGATCTATTAGATGCAGGTATTTTTTTGTAACAGTGCAGACATTTCATGGTGTCAGTTGGGTGTGAGCTGTAATGAAAAAACGCTTCTTGAAAGTGGTTTGGTTTTGACGCAGTTCACAACATAGCATCGAGTTATTGCAAGTAAAGCTCATGCGCTGGATGAGAATGAGGCTCTTTGTGATGCTTTGCAAATAAACGTAGTTTGGTTAAAAGTTTAATTTGATTAGTTAAATTTAATAAATTTGAAGTAGTCATTGACATGAGTCACATACTGGATCCTGATAGGCTGGCGACGCCAGTTCCTCTAATACAAATAAAGTATTTACATTCTTCTTTTTTTGACATTTCTGCTTTATTTGATAGTCACAGTAGAGAGAGACAGAAACGGCAGGGGAGAGAGACAGGAACGACAGGGCAGAGGGAGGGGATGACAGGCAGTGAATAGCCCTGGGGTTGGATTTGAACCCAGGACACTGCGATGAGGTCTCAGCCTTAAGAAGTGGTACACACTCTTACCGGGTGAGCTGCCAGGGCACCCCTGATGCAAATAAAGTAAACGGGCAGAGTGGAGACTTTCAGCAGATGTGTTAGTTCATGTAGTGCAAATTGGCCTGATTTGAAGAATTTCAGGACTTTCCTTAGCAATGGAAGCCAGTCAAGTCCTGTTGTGATGTGTGAACTGGAGTTAGTCTGAAGCTGCATGGAGCCTGATAAAGGATTTTTGAAAGTTCTGTACCTTTTAAATTTAACCACTGTAGCTAAATCGAATTGTAATAATGTCTTCACAAATTAGATCATCTGTATGGATACAGAAAAAATTTGAATTCCTACATGATTTGTAAAGCTCAGGTAATGCAATTTATATTTACAGTGTTAGCTATGGTTGCAAGGATCCCTGATGTATTTATCCTACATCTATCCCTCAGTATTATTGCGCACAGTGGCAACCATTGTTGGAGACCACCCTCATACTGTGTAGCTTAAAAGCCTAGATAGTGTGGCCATCACACGGCCAGGGTTACAGGTTCCAATCCTTGTGAAGTCCTGTGGGCAGAGCAAGGCATCGACACCACCAGGGGTTGGGCATTTCATTCCTCTGAGACTATCCGTGCTAAAAATGTATGCACTCATGGTACTGCAAGGCTTTTTAGATAAAAGTGTCCATTGAATGGCAGATGTTACACGGGCTGCCGTTTGAGTATGAGTTCACAGAGAGGGCAGCTCTGCTGTGTGGGCAGAGCGACTTACTAAAGCCTTTGGTCTGAGTAATTTGGTGTACACCACGAATGCCATGCTTCTGTAAATCAGCATCACACTTGAAAGCTTCTTTCTGGCTTTCCTTTTCCTCTGTTATATCGCTCTGAAGGGGAAATGTTAGACGTGGGTTGTTGAGATGCCGGACACGGCCAGACAGACCTTGAAGGATTGCGTGATAAGTTTTTATATGTTGAAATTTGCCATGCATACATTTGGTGTGCCAGGCTACACACATCTATCCCAATGTATGGTCCTTAAACTGATTTCATCCAGGTGTGCATCACATAATGTTCTCTGTCAAAGACTAGCTTCGCTCTCTGCTCTGTTTCAGTAATTTGCTCCAAACAGCCATGTATTAATAATGGTCTATATAAATAGTAACTAGACACATTTAGGCCTAAGTGATGGGAGATATGTAAAACCTCCTTAAACACAGAACATTAACATGAGTGCAGTGCCAATACTGGTAGATTTCCCTTTGCATTGTTAGTTTCTACTGAACACACTTGCTGCCACAGTAGGTGAGGACAAATAATTAATTCATAGCCCAAGACAATCTGTTATATAGTGACAAGCCCGCCACCCACGCCTGCCACAGCTACACTGACAGGCTGTGGTAGAGTTAAGACTTTACCTTTGTACAGCAGTGCAACAGACAGCAAATCAGGAGCCTCTTTGTTCTACTTTAATTTTACTCTCTCAGTCAGTGTGCTGTGGCCAGCGGGGACTAAGTTTGACAGCATGGAGAAACCAATGATTTTATATTACATAGGCATTCAGATGTTATCGACTCAAAAACTTAGAGCCAGTATGGCAGATGTCCCTTATTGATTTATCCGCCAGAGACAAGTTCTGCCTTCATTGTGGAGCTTGGCAGGTGGTTTTGGACCCTGCTCAGATACACACATATATTTAAATTATTACTGTAGTGCGTTTTTATCTTTATTAAGTAGAGGGAGACGGGAAAGACTGGCAAAGGAGGATGAGATACTACAAAGGTCACATCCACCTTGGCGCTTATCACAGTGTGGGTGATTTTAACTGCCCATTTTAATCGCCAGACCAGGAAAGGCGTCGAATGCACACCGTAAAAAGTTCAATCCAATTTGTGGCAGTCAGCACAATGTTAGCAACATAGGCATGTCGTCCATCTGGCTTTGACAGTTCATTTCTGAACTGCATGTTGAATTTCACAGACTATGATTATAGATTACAGTCAGGTTAATGTATTGGGCAGGAGGCAGAGCCTATGCTGCTGCAGTGAAAAAGTTTCTGCTCTTCCAGTGGCAGTAGGTGAGTTAGCGCTTCAGTCCCCAAGCACACATTAACATGTAATTATAGTTGGATAAAACTTTTAATTTATTTAAACATAGGCCATCTAGACTATATCCTTCAGCCATAAACAGTGCTACATTTGGATTTTACTGTTTGTCCTTGTGCGTTGATCCATTGTATGCTGTTGTTTGTATAACAACTGGGTAAAGTGCACCATTTTGATATAACCAATCGGTAACTTGTAAATAGATAATCACATTGTTAAAAAAATCGGAATGGCCCAAGAAAATCTGATCCGTTCACCCCTAGGTCCTACTGGTAGCAGTCATTGTGGGAACCAGACTGTGGAAGGGGAGGCCTGCTTTCTCAAGGCCATGAAGTGAGAGTAATCCAGTGTGAAGAGTGCCCTTCCTCCAGGGGAAAAATAGGGGATTCTTTACTGCACGGTAGACTGTCATGTCTCTTCACCGTCCAGAGAGCTGGCTCACTTTCCAAGAGGGTTGGAAGTAAACTGTCAGTGCATTTTAGCTGCAGTTCACCTCCGCCTGGCTCTGGAAGCTAATGCACAATTCAGGGACGTAACCTTGGCCAGGGTTTTCGTATTATACCTGGTATTCAGATGTGAAGGAAATTCCACAGATTCAGCAAAAGTGTCCAGTCCATTTTACATTTTAGATTTTACTGTTAAGGCATTTATCCGGAGCAACATGCAATAAGTGCAAAGGAGTGCAAGCTAAAACACTAACATGACGTTCATAGCCATTGTGCTTTCATTTTAGACGTAAGCAGCAGCTGAAAGAGTGCTAGAAAGTCATACTAAGGTAGGAATGTTGTTGCTTTGCAGATATTTTACATAATTGGAAGTGACAGTACTGGTGTAAAAATCCATGGAAGCAAAAGTAAGAAGTAGCCGTTTTAATTGTACTCATAGTGAAAGTTACTGAAGTAGCTTCCTTGTTAAAACTGAAAACATTGTTTGACGTGGGCTT
Organism: Myripristis jacobus; assembly: GCA_900302555.1. Lineage (NCBI taxonomy): Eukaryota > Metazoa > Chordata > Actinopteri > Holocentriformes > Holocentridae > Myripristis > Myripristis jacobus. Next base: position 28,774 of record OMLB01053558.1, read on the forward strand.
TTCCATTCAATTCTAAAAAGATGAGAGGAGTTAAATTGGATTCTTTTTATTGAACATTTGAAAATAACAATAAAAAAAGTGCAGAAATAAAGAAAAGCCACATTCGTCTTCTCTTTTTTGCTGACTGATCAATCACTGTGAATTGGCAGTTTATGTTAGTCCACATTCTGATTTGATGTTTGTGGAGGGCTTACAATTTGTATTCTATTGAATGATTTATAATGGAGCTTAATGCAATGCTTCAGTTAATACATATTGTAAGAAAAATTACTGACTTAAACAGTTATTCACAAAAGGGTAGGTACACAGAAACACTACTCACTTAAAGTAATGTGACAAAATGTCATTAGTTACTTCCACCTTTGAATGTAACAAAATATTCCACCAACCCTGGAATGGTGATGGAGAAATGCTAGGAGAGGAAATAAGAGCTGAGACTAGAGGTTGAAAGGGTTTTCTCATATTTCATTTGCAATATTCAGCAAAAGAATTGCAGCATGTTTTTTTTTTATCTGATACAGTGCAGACCTTGAGGCAGATATCAGGTTGGGAAAGTGAATGAGAATCTACCTACATCCTCTTTTGTCAGCGTGCCCTTGAGCAAGGTGTGAAATCCCTTGCTGTTGCTGTGGAGTTGCTCTGTGCCAGCAGAATACTGTGGTTGTACTGGACGGCTCCCTGGTGTGAAAATGTGTAACTGTGTGTGTGATGCAGGCTGCTGCGGGGGGAAAAAAACAAACATGCATTGTCAGTGCTCCAAAAAGAATCAGGGATTTAGTTATGTTGTGGGCATGTAGATTGTCTAATTTGCATATGAAATGATGCCGTGTGTAATGCTTGCGTAAGGACTTTATATTTGGGATTGATGAGCAAGATTCTTGCGCTACATCATGCTGTTGATTCCTTCTCCATGCCTTTCAACAGACGTTTGTCTGTTGTAGGTTGGCCGTTGTGTCATAAATCTCCTAGCAACCGTCTTGAGGATCCTTTGGAGAATTGGATGTGGAAATAATGGCTATATATATATAACAACCAGGCTAGAGAAAGAGGCATGACCAGAAGAGATGGCAGTCATGGGTCTAGATCCATTCAGTTACCTTACAGCTCAAAGGGAAAGGCGTGATAATGTGGATTTGTTTCAAATGTAGGTTACTGTGACACAGTCAGCGCTTTTGTCTTTAGCAAGGCTTATAGTCTTTATTCCAAAACACTGCAACTTACCGCTCAGTTCACCCACCTGGTCCTTGGTTCTCTTTGATCGCTTATTAGCCAGAAAGCTAACTAAGCAAAGCAACCAGTGTTAATATTAATATGCGACTACTGGCCATGATGGTTAGCTGGCAAGATTCTAGCTGATAATATGGCTAGCTGACATTACGTAGGCTCAAATTCAGTGTATGAAATAATCAGTTTTGGCCAAGAACAGCGCAGAAATTAAACATGTCTGCTTCACCCTTAAGCGCTGAGGACCTCCAGTATGGCGGTCACCGGACACATTATGTCATCCAAAAGACCTTGATATATTATGGTGATTTATTTTGTGTTTATATTGTGTTTTTACAGTATGTTATTCTTGTGCTTACAGTGTTGTTAATGTTAATCCTGTCTACAAACTGAATATTCCTCACAGGACAGTTTGGTATTGACTTGGAACATGTTGCTGACCTCCTCCCTCCTCTCTGCAGGGCTGCCTTTGCCCTGACGAAGCCGCTCAAGATGAACATGGTGAAGAGGATCATGGGGCGGCCGCGGCAGGAGGAATGCAGCCCCCAGGACAACGCGCTGGGCCTCATGCACCTGAGACGCCTCTTCTCCGAACTCTGCCACCCGCCTCGCCACATGACCCAGAAGGAGCAGGAGGAGAAGCTCTATATGATGCTGCCCGTCTTTAACAGGGTGAGTCATTAACTTTGTTGAATCATTTAATGTCATTTTCTAGAACCATGGAGGCACACTTGACCAAAGTAATCTAAATTAATGGTGGGCGCCATTAAGCCTGTGCAGTTTTCCTATATAATGTTAATATTTGGCCAGCCAAGTAATTTTCTTTTTCTTTTTCTTTTTTTTTTTTTTGGATTAATTTCCTTTGCTGTGGAGGATGAAACTGGCTTCCAAACTTAGTGTTCCTCTTAAATGAAATTTTCCAAAAAAGATTAAATGTTGTCAAGCACTGAAAACATGAACTATAATGACTCTAATTCATTGCATCTTTGTCACATGGTGTTTGTTGCACAAGCTGGTTTTCCTTCTGTTCCCACTTCTGTGCCATCATGAACTGAAGAGATCTTCAGTATTCTAAAACAAAAAGACATCAACTCAGTAAAACCAACATCATCTGTAAGCTTTGTGATCTGCTACTGAAAGGCTACGGCAGCACAATTCATTTACGCACGCACCTGACTTAGATACCATGTGGATGTTTTCCAACAGCCTGCAGCTAACTCTTAAAATCTGATGGAACTAATCCTGTTCACTAGTGTGTGTTTACAATTTAGCTGAAGTTCAGCTCCCTAGAAAACAGAATAATGTGTCTTCAGTGTGCATGTTAAAATGTTATTTTATGAAATGTCTTGAGTACATTTAAGTGTACTAAAGTATGCATTTTTGATTTATTTTGGATAATTGGATGCACTGGATAATGGTCATATTAATCATTTTTTCGGTTTGTCCTATAATCCATATCAGTAGTGTATGTAATCATGTGTCACAATATGACAGATAACCCTGTATGATTATAAGCTCATAGCAGTTTTCAGACAAATTTATACCCAGTATAAAATATTGATATTATATGAAGTGCCACATCATCAGGAGTCATATTATACTGCTGTCCATCGACCCTGAGTCATGTAGAGGTTTTTGAGAAAACACAGTGCTAGAGGGGAGAAACCCAGAATTTTTTTTCTAGTCAAAAAGTCCCAGGTTGGGATGCTGGACCATACTGACCAGATTTATGACTGACTAAAGTGTTGTTGGGCTAGTTTTTGATTATGTAAATCAAATCCTGTGACGCAAGCGTTGTGTCTGCATTTTAGGACTTGTTTGATTTTGCTACTTGTATTTGCTCAGGTGCTCATGCATAAACAGCAACTAAGGGAAATAATACCAAATAAAACTGCCCTTCAACTAAATACCCCTGGTGCAGGATTCAGGCCAGTTCAGTTGTATCACATCCCACAATATTTACTGCCTCCTCGGTCTTACTTTACATGACACTCACAGAGCATCCCTGTTTGTTTCCCAGCCATTGCTACAGGCAGTGTGGAGTGTTCTCCTCAAACTGGAGTGCCTTACCAAGGGCCTCTTGACGTGTCAGATAATTATCCAGCGCTGGCTGCGATTCACTCACTGGTGGCATAATTCATGTCAGAATTCAAAAGTAGAGTACTCCCAGAGCAGCGGGACGCCTGGCTGTGGGCCTAGATTCATTTCAGCTTTACTGGATGAATACATACATGATGGGCCATTGTTGAATCAAGTGTAGTTTATCTTTGACCTGCGCTCCCACAGGCTCAGACTGCACTCTGCTCTGCTGTTGTAAATTAGAACCTAACAGGAAAAAACCCTAGAGATATCTGAGGGCGGTGTTGCCCTACCTGATGCCTGCTCATTCCCACTCGACACAGCTGTAACCCTGAAGAATGGCACACTTTAGTACCAAATAATGCTTTTTTTAGTTACCTTTTTCAGACTGTTTTTCTTCATTAAAGTAGTAATCCTTGACATTTACAGTAAATGTCTGTTTTGTTATCCTATATTGCTGATTAATATAACACAGTAGCATAATAGTACATTTAGCATTTACACAGGTTATGAAAGCTTATGCATTTTCTGTATTTGTTGTTGTTAACACCCGGAGTCAGGTGGGAAAAGTGCACAGGAAGTAATGTGTTTATGTTTCCTGCTGCAGCAACAGCAGTTTGTTTGGAAGAAATAAAGGAAGAGTTACTTCCTTGAATGAGCAGCGATAACTTCCATGCCTGAACAAAGAAAGAGCACTACCTGCAGACACTCAGACTTCATTTGCAGAAAATTTAAGGAAAAATGTCATTCTAATTGCACTGGACATACTAATTGATTGACAGGTGACCCCTGGGAAGTGCGGTGCAGGAACACCACGCCAACAAGTGCTTAGTGCCAAAGATGGCATAAAAACAATCAAATAAACAAATAAAACCCCCACAATAATCAAATCTTCGTTCACCTTTGATGACAGGACAAAGCCACGAGGCTGTAAATATTCATGATTTCAAAAAAAAAGAAAAGACATTTGCGACAATGATTGATGAGTCAAGTTTCCAGTGCATTTTATTGTCCCAGATGGGCAGTTGTTTTTGCAGCATGGCATAGACGAGATGTGGAAACAGACAATAACCAGACAGTCTAAAAACAATAAAAACAGACAGCTCTAAAGTGTAGTGAGACCAATATGCTGCAGTTGTTCTGTGACCAAGTGAATACTGTCGTTACACAGTGTGATTTAATGACCACAAAAAACAATTAGGAGGCATGAGAACTTATGCTTGACGGCATCAATTTGACAAACTATGTCTGCAAAGGGCAGTAAAAATCAACTGAAGGAAAAGAAAACATAAAATGCAATGACCAGCTAAGAATAATAAAATGCACAGATAAAAAATGGGCATCTCACCCTTGGATTCATAAAACCCAGTTGCCATTGATATAAATGTTATTAAATAAAATAGAAAAAATAGAAAAAATAGATAAAATAGAAAAATCAATACAGATGAAAAATCATATTGCCCCTATAAATTAGAAAATAAAAATATGCATATAATATTTTTTCATTTTGCAAAAATAATCTCCAGACCCTCTCAGAATCATCTTGCAAACCCTCTGTGTCAGAACCATTAATCCAAAGCATATTTATGATCAATTGTGTACTGAATCCTTCTAGCCAGGCCATTAACCAGAGACTCTTCTCTCTTACTGTCAGAAGTCAAGTGTTGGCAAGTGTACATCTATCATAGCTAATTAAGTGTAAGTGGGTTACAATAATTACCAGCCACTGTCCCTGTTTTCTAAGACAGCTACATTTTTTAAATGTAAGAAGTACTTTTAAATGATGGCGGCTTATTTGCCAAAGTAGCTTGATGAATTTCTAATTTAAGGAGAGCAGCATTTATACTGATGTCTAATGATAATTTTTTCACCCTGAAACCTGAGTCAGGTCAGCATGATCTGCAAAACTGTTGCAGAACTGCCTCCTAACATCAACCCAAGATCTGCTGTTGTAACCCACGGAAGAGATGTCACACAGACCCAGTTATTTATAGCAGCTGGTTTAATAACTATGCCAATTATGAAGTGCAAGCAGACAAGCAAAAAAGTAGATGTATGACCTTTTAAACAAATGTATTTTCTTTGTTTAATATTGTTTTAAAGTTCTGGTGGATGCTGAAATTACAGATGTAGCCATTGTAGAAGCCTGGTGTTTTGCTGTGTCACACTTTGGAGGGTTAAATACATAAAGCAATACCTTAACTATAGCTTCCACTTTGCCATAAACTATTGGAATTTTTGTATTTTCTGCAGGAGCATTGAGACTAGATGGCGAAGAAAACTGACATTTGCACCCAGTGCTGGCTCTGCAGGGCTAACTTTTTTTCTTTATGCCCCCTTTCTTTCCTTCACTTGTCCTTTTTGTATAATTTTTTTTTTAAGGAGCTTTAAAGGAGTATGTGTCACTATCATCCTCTTTTTGGGGGGAAATGATTTTTTTTCAGGCTCATGGGGTTTGTCTTTGTCCTACTTAGACTGTTTAAAGTTCCTTTTTGTCGCTGTATTTTTATTTTGGCGATATTGTTCCAAAAATCTGAATGTAATCTGTGTGCCGTAGGTGTTCGGGAACGCTCCGCCCAGCAGCATGACGGAGAAGTTCTCCGACCTGCTGCAGTTCACCACCCAGGTGTCACGGCTCATGGTGACGGAGATCAGACGAAGAGCCTCCAATAAATCCACAGGTGAGACCTCTGACGGAGGGATTTATACTTATGAACCTGCTACGTGTTGCAAACAGCGATCCGTCATTGTCAGATTAGTTGCGTTCATTTCCCGTAACTGCATTACCTCCTGTCACGAAGAGGATGTTGCTGTTTGTCCTCCTCCCTCTCCCTGGTGTCACTGTGGGTGGGTGTGTTTTCTCTATGGCTTTACCAGAGAGGATAAACATGCTAGAGGTGAATCATCCACTGGCCGTTTGTTTCCTTTCCTTTAAAAAGCAGTGTAGAGGTCAGTGGAGGCTGCCTGTCTTCTTGGTGATTGACTCCTTTCTCTACACTAATTACAGCAGTGTCTCCCAGATACAGTGATAATGATTTATTGATCTTATTTTGGGAAGGTTGGCTGAACATGGATGTCCATTTAGTGCTGTTTGTCATGTCATATTTGCTATCATACACCTACAAAAATTCATAGCTTGTGAAGGGAGATGCTTTGTGAGAGTGAAGCGTCCTGTGGGAAGCTGCATTTGTATTTTGGACATTTATCATTAGCTTTTATACATCTCAAAGCATGGTGTTATTTAGGTTGATTTCGTAAGTATTAAGTGTAATGTTGCAAAATTAAAAGTATGACAACAACATCAGGGCAAAATGGAAAAAACTGGAAGAAAAAGAAAAGGATACACTACAGTATTGCCCTTTTGTTATCATGTGTCAGCGATTTTGTATCCCAGCAGCAGTGTGTGATATTTAAACCTGTGCAACTTCAAACGCATGCAGCTATACCGTCTAAACTCTTTGATGCTGTGAATGATGATATATCATTCAATTCAGGACATTCCTCTCATTTTATCTGCAGCAGTGGCTATTTATTCCCACCCACTTCAGTTTTTTTTTTAATCAGGAAACTAGATTCTTAGAAAAACAACAGGACACTCACATGATGGCTGGTTTCCTGCCAGAGTGGCTGGTAGATGCAGGTTAATCTGACTGGATGCTGCTGGTAGTTTCCCACTTAATAGATATTTTCGACCAAAGTGCCTCCTGAATCTTGCTGTGTGTCTTTAATCTGACAGTGAAGGTTAGTCTTCACCACAGGTGAGCTCGCAGCCTCTCCTCAAAGCTTTTGACACCGGCTCATCTTAGATTAATGCTTGGCTTCCCCACCGGAAAGACGTAAAAAAGGAACACACACTCACACACACAGAAACACAGACACACATTTATGCTTGCACACACACACACACACACACACACACACACACACACACACACACACACACACACACACACACACACACACACACACACACACAG
>OMLB01053563.1:0-15512 GCA_900302555.1 Myripristis jacobus
TGCCAAGAGTTCAGACGGAAACGGGTAAGAGTGGACTACTGCGATGAATTTCAAAAATATATTGTTTCTTTACAGGCCAATTCATATTCTATTATTGAGGTGGTAGTATAGTAGAGAAGGGCACAGCAATGGTTTCCAGAAGGCAGCCATTTGCCCTTACTTTTAAAGTAGGTAAATGATGGTTAAATGGTTAAAATACCTCATAATCATTTTTCCAGCAGAGTGGCCAGAACTTAACACTGACCAGGAGAACACATTTTAAATGATAAAAGATACATTGAGCAACATTACATGCATTTTTTTAAATTTACAATAAAATGTCCCCTTGCAATGTGAGAGTCATCACTGTGGATCTTCTTTCCACCATACATTTTACAGCCTGTTTGTTATTTCCTGGTTTTAGCTTTCTAAATTTCTGTATCTGCTGAATAAGCTCTTCATCTGCCCTCCTCTTCATCCCCTTGCTGCTTCACCTTCTTTCAAAGCATTCCAGAAGCTGCACATTCTGTAGATAAAGGTTTCCAAATTTCAGATCAGCCATGTGTGTGCCTCTGCATTCAGCACTGCAGCAACAGAAAAAGTTCATTCAAGGTAGCCTGTCTTGTAGCTGGAACTCGGCACATTTTTGAATTGGATGTCAGAGACAGAGTAATCTAAGAGCCTTGTTAGAGAAATGTATCCCTCATTTCCATCCCCCAAACACATTTTTTCACTTTAAGTTTTAGTTTTGTGCAAGCAGTCTACTGTGAACAGGAGGCAGAGCTGACTTTACAGCTGTGTTTACAATTTGAGTTTGAGCTCTCAGCACCCTCTAGTGGTCAAAAATCACTTAGTGCAGCGTTAATGTTTGAGATTTATGGATGTATGCATCTACCTTTCCTTCCTTCCCTTTCTGTCTTCCCTTTTCTAAGCATGTTTTTCTTTTTCTTCCTGTTTTATGTTTCCCAGGGTATATGTTTAGTTTAGTTTAGTTTAGTTTAGTTTATTGGCTTATTTGACAGGGGCCATGTACAGAACAGATCATGTACCAGAGTTAGCTATATTGCTAATTTTCATCTGTGGTCCCTGGGCAGGGTGCTAAAATTATTTACATAAAAAACATTACACAACAACACATAGACATTACAGACTCTTCCACTTCTAGTAGGGCAACATTAGAATACATTCAACAATGACAACACCTTTCTCTTATATGTGTTGAACCGTTGTAATGTGCTGCTGTTTTTTAATTTTTTTTGTCAACTCAGTCATCTAGGCGTTTCAACTCCATGCTGCAGCAGAGACAGAAGCTACCGGCCTGGCAAGAGAAAGACAATATCCTGGACCTTCTGGACCACTGTCAGGTGCTGGTGGTCAGTGGAATGACAGGGTGGGTCAGAGTCCAGCACACCGTACTGCAGTGTAGTCAGGTCATGCAGAAATGGTATATATTTGATTTGGTTTGATTGAAGATGAGATGAAATTGCAATAAATATTGGTCAAGTTAAATCGTTTGTTTTCTGAGGGTACAGGGGGGACTAGTGGGCACAGAAAATGGTAGGAAATTTTTAAAAAAGACATTTAGGCCACAGTTTACATTGACACAAGATTTTATGTTTCTGTTTTTTCATGTCTTGTCTTAGCCTATCACTGCTTCTCCATGACGTTCTGCTCTGTGCTGTTTTAATGTCTTTTTTCTGTTGAATTCTCTGAAGGTGTGGGAAGACCACACAAATCCCTCAGTTCATTCTGGATGCGTCATTAGGCGGCACTGCACAGCAGGTGGCCAACATCATCTGCACCCAACCACGCCGCATCTCTGCCATCTCTGTGGCGGAGAGAGTGGCACAGGAGCGGGCAGAGCGCCTGGGCAACTCTGTAGGCTACCAGATCCGCCTGGAGACTGTTAGGGTACGGGCATATTCAGCTAGCAATAGCGTTCACAAACAAATGAAGTATTTTGGATAGGCCAGTAAAGCATAATGTTGCTGATCAAGATAGCCATCATGTTTTATACCCCTGATCCATCTAGTTTTTACCCATAAATTAAGAAAAAAACAGCAACACAGGCCTCTGAATCCTGTTTCACCATTATTCTCCGTGACTGTTTCAGAGAATCCTAAACTTTAAAATTTGACTTTAACATCAACGAGTGTCTTATTCTCTCATCATTTCTTGTGCCTCTCTGCCAGTCATCAGCCACCAGACTGCTGTACTGCACCACAGGTGTTCTGCTCAGGAGGCTGGAGGGTGAGGCAGACCTCAAAGGTGTGACACATGTCATCGTTGACGAGGTGCACGAACGCACGGAGGAAAGGTAAGATTGAGCATGTCAGATTTGTCACGCAGCACAAAGTACTCATGCTCCTTGACATGCATACAGAGCTTTTACTTGTTACTCAGTCACAGATGTCAACTTACCAACGTGATGAGTACCTCTCACTTTCGAGCACTGTCTGACTCAATCTTACTTTGTTCTTGTCAGTGACTTCCTGCTATTGGTGCTTAAGGACCTGATGGTTCAGAGGCCAGACCTGAAGATCATTCTCATGAGTGCCACGCTTAATGCCAACCTCTTTTCTGAATACTTCTACAACTGTCACACCATTCACATACCAGGTAATCAGCCACATATATCCCCTGTACATCCAACATGAATATTACGTTCAGTAAACACATCTCTCACCACATTTTGTTTCCCTCTCCTTCATTCTAGGACGTACTTTTCCTGTTGACCAGTTTTTTCTTGAAGATGCTATTGCTAAAACTGGGTGAGTACATCAAACCCTCACCTCTGCAGACATTTAACTCAAGTTATTTCTCAATTATATAACTCTAAAGACATCAGATAGTATTGTCTACTGTCTGTTATGTCTCACACCCTTGCCGTCTTTTCACACTTTTTCCCAGCTATGTCATCGAGGACGGCAGCCCTTTCATGCGCTCAGGAAAACAGAATTCTTCTAACACAAGTGGACGGGGAGGTAAAGGAGGAGCGAAGGATGTGGTGGACGACTTGGGTGACGACATGTGGAACTTCATGTCTTTCTGCAAGAAGGACTTCGTCAAAGACTCCGTACCAGACCAGCAGCTCAGCCTGCAGGATCTCACGATCCGATACAAAGGTGATTTGAGAACAAGTTTGTTCTGTTTCAGCCTGGTGGACAGGACTCCCGAAGGAAAGATGTAAATATTTACCTGAGCTTGAAAAACTTTTTACTTTTATGCCGGTGAGATTTTTTTCCTCCACTTTTGTTGTACACGCTGTTGTACATGTGCATGCAGAGTTTGCTTACTCAGCCTGCACATGTAGGTGTAAAAGGAAGCGTGATGTCGATGCTGCTACCTTGGAAATAAGCCGTGACCACAACACAAAGTCCTGTTGGTTTCTCTGTAGAATGCTTGCTACTTTAAAAACGTTATAATGAGCCTATCTTGCTGCAGCTATAGTCCTGAAAAGATTTTCAAAGATGTTTGACTTTTTGTATCTCATCAGGATTTTTGCCATCTCATGAAACAATGTAATCAGTTGTTGCAATGCACTCACACAATTCAGTTAACGTTTTCTTTTTTTTCTTTCAAAAACATCTTTGTTTATGTTTCTACAGACACTAAAAAGTCTGTGTTGAAGACTATGGCTGCAATGGACCTGGACAAGATCAACATGGACCTGGTGGAGAGCCTGCTGGAGTGGATTGTAGATGGACACCACAACTACCCACCAGGTTAGAAGCACCCAAGCATATTCACTCCCTTGGACAAGTAATTGGCAAAAGGGATTGTTAATTTTAACTGGGTGGTTAAAAGCATTTGCACAAGAACATGTCTTGTGAAACATGTGTGTGTATGATTTAATGATTTATTTTGACAAGTAGGTTTACAAGCATGGTAACTTGGGCTAAATGTGAATGAGTGTGTGTGTGTGTGTGTCTGGCCCCCTTAGAGAGTTTCAGCATAGCTCTCTGGTGGAGCTGGATAACCTTCTGCTTTCTGTGTCCAGGTGCAGTGCTGGTGTTCATGCCAGGCCTAGCAGAGATCAAGATGCTCTACGAGCAGCTCCAGTCCAACAAAATGTTCAACAACAGGAGAACAAACAGGTCTGTGTTTAAATGTGTGCTTGCACCAACCCTGGCTCCTGTCATGGTATGTGTGCATGAGGATATTGTAAGCAGGAATTTCATCACAATCTCACAACTTCTCCAAGGTGCACAAAGTTAAGTTACTGTTGGAGAACAAGGGGCAAGGCTTTAATGCTGAAAGACAGTTTGGCTGGATAGTCCTCACAAGGGTGCAGAATTCCATGCATAGTTAACAATAAATGGATTCTATTGAGATTGCAACCTCAAGACCCATGGACCTATCATACACCAATATTTCAAAAAAGGGGAAAGAGAGGGAGCAATGAGAGGTTTTAACCCTCATTGACTTAAATGAAAGTTGTCATTTAAGGACAAAAGTCTTTGCTTTTGCTGCCTGTAAAAGAAACAGGCAGACACACCATGCTTAGGGTCTTCAGAAATGCTGATTACCGCAATTTTGACATTCTCTTTCTCAAAACTCTACTGTTCAGTAATTCAGTAAGACCAGTTAACCATGGGATAACAGGGAGGGGAATTAACACTAGCCATGTGTGCCCCACATCAGGTGTGTGGTGTACCCATTACACTCATCCCTGTCCAACGAGGAGCAGCAGGCAGTTTTCAACCGGCCGCCAGAGGGTGTCACAAAGATCATCATCTCCACCAACATTGCTGAGACGTCGGTAACCATTGATGATGTGGTCTATGTCGTTGACTCTGGCAAGATGAAAGAGAAGAGGTAACTTTACAGATTCCTGTGTAACCATGGTCATTATTTTCTATGGATTAGTAATTCTGTATGTCAGGGGATATTTGCCTTTTTTTTTCACCGGAATAATTCTCGTGGAAAACCCCTCAAGATAGGATTTTACACAGCCCTCTACACATGACTTAACAAGTACAGTATTATATACCACTGAAAGTAAGAATTTAGTGTGGCAGTACTTGTTATGCTGAAATTCATGTCGATATTTCTGGTTTGCATTAAGGTATGATGCATCTAAAAGCATGGAGAGCCTGGAGGACTCGTGGGTGTCTCGGGCCAACGCACTGCAGAGGAAAGGCCGAGCGGGTCGTGTGGCCTCAGGTGTCTGCTTCCACCTCTTCACCAGCCACTGCTTCCAGCACCAGCTGACTGAGCAGCAACTGCCTGAGATCCAGAGAGTGCCCCTGGAACAGCTCTGTCTTCGGTATATCCTGCTGTTTTCTCCTTTTCCCTGTAGAAAGGGGAGCAGCTTATTTTTCTTTGTAGATGAGAAAAATAAATGTTTATGTGTTACGAGGCTGTTGAGTTTTGTACATCAGATTGGAGGGGTAACTGGTATGCCATCTGAGAGTTGTATTACTGTACGCCTCTTTGACCCTGCATGGATCATTCAAGGCTTTTCTCTTTCTCACCCTAGAATCAAGATCCTTGACATATTTGCCGAGCGGAATCTTGAATCGGTTTTCTCTCAGCTCATTGAGCCCCCGGCCATGGGGAGTTTGGAGGCTGCCAAGCAGCGCCTGCAGGACCTGGGCGCCCTAACTGCAGACGAGAAGCTGACCCCGCTGGGCTACCACCTGGCCTGCCTGCCCGTGGACGTGCGCATTGGGAAACTCATGTTGTTCGGCGCCATCTTCCGCTGCCTCGACCCAGCCCTCACCATTGCTGCCAGCCTGGCCTTCAAATCGCCTTTTGTAAGAAAACTGCTTGCCACCACTGAGAGATCATAAGCAGGATCAGCAATCCTGAATAGCAGAGCTGAGTTTAGCATTTCTCATGTCACAGCATGTATATGCGTCTCAAAATCAGGGCAGGAAAATATCTTTTTTTGTTCATCAGCCACAGTGGCTGGTGCTTTCTAAATCCCAGAGTAGAAATACACGTGATGGTTGGTTATATAACAAAGTGGCTGGTACAATAGACAAACCTGATTCCTGCTTCTCTGTATCCTTCTCTCCAGGTCTCTCCATGGGATAAGAGGGAAGAAGCCAATGAGAAGAAGCTCAGCTATGCTCTGGCCAACAGTGACCATCTAGCTCTGTTACAGGCATACAAGGTACAAGGCTTATTATTAAGGCTTATATTTGTGATTTGTCACAATATAGAATATAGCCTGTCCTCCATAACTATTGAAATATTCACCAGTTCTCATCTGATTTCTCTTTTTGTTTCCCCCTCTCTCTCTTTCTTGCTCTCTCTCCCTTCTCTGCAGGGATGGTGCAACGCAGCAAAGAGTGGCAACCGGGACGGCCTCCATTACTGCAGGGAGAACTTCTTATCAAGTCGTGGCTTACAGGTAAAGCATCACAACTTCCACACTGGAAATTGAAAGACTGGTTGACATTTTAATGTCATGGCACTGACCTTATTCGACCTTTTATGCAGAGCCCAGCATAACCTGTGTGTTCTGGCCCATGCAGGAGATTGCCAGTCTGAAGCGGCAGTTTGCTGAGCTGCTGTCAGACATTGGCTTTGTCAAGGAAGGACTAAGAGCCAGGATTATAGAAAGGATGTGCTCTAAAGGCACAGACGGGATTCTGGAGGCTACTGGCCCTGAGGTGAGACACACAATAGACTATAGAACTGTATATCACTGAAAATATGTCATGTTTGATGTCAACTTTAGAAGCATGCATGCATGTTGAATGTATAGGACTTTTTTTCAGTAGCTTATCTTCGATTCATTTTCCCTCACTCGAGTTAAAACAGTCTTCAGGGAGAGAGCCTGTTCAGTTTGTAGGCCACACTTACTACTTTAACATTTTTTTCTTTTTAATGTGTACAACGGTTTTATATATTTTATTTTAACTGTTCTAATTTGTTTTTGATAAAGCAATTCTGCTTTTAGATAAGTGCTAAATAAATTTTATTTGCTTAAATGTTCTAACTTTGGCTTTTATGAAGACCTAAATGTGTTTAAGCTTTTTGATACTTCTCAGTCCTTAACATCAATACTGATTCTAAAAACCAGCATTGTACTAATCAGTATTTTTATTGTTCATTATTTATTTATTTTTAATATCCAAATCTAAACACACAAAATCACATTCTAGCATGGGCACAGGCAGACAGATAACCACCTCCTTTCCTTCGTAGGCCAACCTGAACTCAGACAACATCCGGCTGATGTCTGCCATGCTGTGTGCTGCCCTCTATCCCAATGTGGTCCAGGTGTGTGTTCATGTATTCTTCAGTGTTCATAGGAAACTCTTAAGGGCTGATGGCCAAAGATAAATCTGTCTCATGCTGTCTGTCGGTCTACTTGGCTTGTCGTGGAAACTCAGTATTTTGTGTTTGACTGGATGTGTCAGGTCCGCGCTCCTCAAGGGAAATACAAGCAGACCAGCAAAGGAGCAGTGAAGATGCAGCCCAAAGCAGACGAGCTCCGCTTCATGACCAAAAATGATGGCTGTGTCCACGTACACCCCTCCTCTGTCAACTACACGGTGAGATGATGTAAAAAAAAAAAAAGCAACCCTAAAAACCTAGATGTAGCTCTGTGTTCAACATTCGGAAAGAGGGAGACAAATCCAGTGACCATCCCTTCTGTGCTTCAGGTTCGCCACTACGACAGTCCCTACCTGGTTTACCACGAGAAGGTGAAGACCAGCCGTGTCTTCATCAGGGACTGCAGCATGGTGTCCGTCTACCCGCTTGTGCTTTTCGGAGGTGGCCAAGTCAATGTGGAGCTGCACAAGGGAGAATTTGTCATCTCCCTTGACGATGGATGGATCCGATTTGCTGCCGCTTCGCACCAGGTCAGGAGGATAAGTGATAAAGGGGATAAATGACTGGGATGTTTGGTAATTTGCGGATCACTTGGCCAAAACCTAAAGCATATAAATTGCATAGTTTGCGTAGCTTTGCTTAATTTGACATTTAAAAGCACAATGAAATCATGCTGATGAAAAATAAACATGGCTCAAAGCTTCAGTGAGGAATGTTGTTATAAAAAGTTTACAAGCTGTTAAATTTTTTTATATATACTCACAAGAATGAGTGGTTTTGTAGGGATTCAAATAAAAACATAGCATTACAACCACTTATCTGATTGGGTAAACATCATTATGTGTAAATGAATCATAATCAAGCGGAGGACAAAATGGTATGTAGGTCACTTATAGGTGAAATGCCCCTTTTTTCATTTTACATGTCTCAGATGTGTAATGTATTCCATAAGGTAGACTGCACAGTGTGTGATATAGGCTACATCATGCATGGGCTGGTAGTTAATGTATTTATTTTCACAACAATGAAAAGTGAGGTCATAAAACAGAAGGGAAAATGTGGGAAAAAAAAAAAAATCAAGATTTGTGGTGGTTAGACGAATGAGTGCGTGTGCGTGTGTGTGTGTGTTATCCAGGTGGCTGAGCTGGTGAAAGAGCTGCGCTGGGAGCTGGACCAGCTGTTGGAGGACAAGATCAGGAACCCGAGCATGGACCTGTGCAGCTGCCCCCGCGGCTCCCGCATCATCCACATGATAGTGCGACTCATCTCCACGCAGTAGCACCGCTATTTATCAGTCCACCTTAATGGCCCACAACTGCATGGAGCTCCTCAGTCTAAATGTCCTTCTGCTATTGTGTCACTGCCACGATGATCCAATCAGTATTAATAACATCCCAGAGAGGTTCTTTGAGGTTAGGGTCAGCTGACCATTCGGTTGAATAGCTCTTTATTGGCCACATCACCCTGCTGCCCCATGATTCTTTACCGTAAGCATCAGTCAGCACCATAAACCAAGCTGTTACTGTGCTGCTGCCACAGAGGCTCTTCAAGGGAATTCCCCCTTAAAAGAAACAAGAATTCTCACTGGGAAACAGCACTTTCCAATGTTTTCTTAGGTCTAAATTGTGGCATCTCTGCAATGCTACATATGCAGCAAGATATAGTTTTCTCTTTTGATGTCATCCTATGTGGATTAAAGGGGTACACCGTTGTTTTAGCCAGACAAGATACTGATAATGTCGCTTCTTGTATACTTTTTCGTCAGTCAGGGAAACGCCACATTGCATTTTTATCACAGGTTGTGTGTCTGGCTCACAACTGAGCTTTTTTAAGTCCATATTGGACTTATGATGCTGAAAGTGACTATATACTTATTATGGTTGTGAATATTTATATTTACTGCATGATCGAGAGCTCCAAGAGCTTCTGCATGGTAATGAATTGCATTACATTTATAGAATGTATTTATTTTGATGTAACAGTGATGTCAATCACAGTTTCACAATGTGAATGCAAGGGCTTTTTAAATGCAAATGATTTGGTGGGAGTTGCCAAAGAATTTGAATACCATTGTCTTAAGTGATCTATGCCTCTCATACACTGCACTGAGAAATAAAATCACGATGGCTGGCTGTTGGCTGTGTAATGTGCATATTTATGTGCGTTTGACAAACTGAGCACTTTTCCTATGAAGTGCCTCATTTCTTCTTCAGCTTTGTGTATTTTATTGGTCGCCTAGCTGTGCCTTACATGCAACAAAAGGCAGTGAGAGTTTACAGGCTTGTGGTGGGAAAGCCACCCCATTCATCCACACAATGCGAGTCGGCTCTGTCTCTACGACAACAGGACATAAACAAATGGGGTATCACTGTCTCAGTCGAAGCCAATCTGCTGCCACGTAGAGTGCCAAGTCCATGTCTGGTAAGATGAAAGATTTATTTTCTTTTTAATATTGGTAAAATATAACTTTCAAATGCTACAACTTCATTTAAGAAATTAAGTTTACCCCAGCTATGTGGCCACTGATGAAAGCTAACTAATATCTTAGGTCAGTCTGACAGTCTGCGATGTGAGGATTTTAATTGAAAGCTGAATACTTTGTCTGCAAGCAATACCATTGCTCTATACTTGTCTTCAGTTGATTTGACACAATTATATTTGATTGATTTTACAGAGGTGGAAAAATGATCTCTCCCATGATTGCATAGAAAGTGACCTTTCATAATGGTAAGTCATTAAAGGCTGCTTCTTTGTAGACTTTGTAATAATGGTGCACAATAGATTTAAAGTGCTGAAAAAGTGCAGAAATCAAAGCAAAACTGAGTAAACCAACGATTTTGCATCCAAAGCCCACAAAATCCAGGAGATCAAGGTCCCACAGTGCAAAGCCTGCCAAGACTGAGAGGCAGAAATCGTCCAAGAGGAGTTCTTCAAGTGCCAAAGCCACCAGTGCAGATGTGGATATCCTCAGCCCAGCAGCCATGGAGAATGTTTACTACATTTCTCACAATGTAGTAGACTGTCTGGAGTTCAGGGGCTTTGGGTGGCCAAATTCAAAGAAGAAGAAAAAGAAGGGCATGAAACGGAAGAAGAAAAAGTAGATTTCTGTTTTGTTTTGCCAAAGTTACAGCCACCCCTCCCTGCAAAATATAAAATCAATGCACATGCAAATTATGATTAAAAAATAAAAAGTACTACCATCTAATGACCCCATCTAGTGGATGTACTTGGAATGACGCAGCCCGAGAGGCGTGTCCCATCTGCTTGAAACCTAATACTGTACATCATCCTCAAGATTATTATGTTGGTCTGGTGCACTGCAAAGTAAAATGCAGCATTCTGGATTAGATCCATTCATACATTCAGAAAGGATTGTTCTGCCAAATTGTGCCTTTTGGGTTTTACTTAATTCATGATCCAGAGACTTTAAAATTCATAATTAACAACTTTATTGGAAACTGACTGGTTCAGAGGTGTGTTTGAGCCAATATCACAAAAACATATGGAATTATTAGTAATAGTTTGAGAGTGTGAGAGAGAAACTCTCCAAACCTGCTGGAACAAAATAGCATGCTGTATGTTCAGTTTAGAGAGTACATACTGTACAGCCAAAGTAGAGATTATGAATGTTATGTTTTAAGCAAAAAAGACCACAGTGCATCGTGAAAAAGTCCGGTCAGCAGTGCCATGATGCTGGACTAAAGGTGATCCCACAAGTTAATCGTAATATTCTTTAAATCCAGTTATGGCACAATTTATCTTAAAAATAGGCTACATTGAGAACACAAGCCTAAAAGTAAGAAAAAATACTTTCTCAGGCACTGTTAATATGATCATAAATAGTTTACATGATTTCCCCTTGTTGTTCATGTACACTCATTAAATTTTAAGATGAAATGAAACCTACAAAAATAAATATTTTTTTTCTGCAGTGCACATCATCATCTCTCAGTTTGTTTAGTATGTCCCTCGGTTCCTGCTGGCATCACAGTGCCACTTCTCACTCTGGAGGCTTCTTCTTGGCCTCCACATCTTTCTTGAAGGCTTCTATTTTCTTGGATATGTTGGGAACCTTGAAAGGGAAATGGTCAATCAGGAAAAATCAGATAGGTCGTTGTAGCAAATGAGGCACTGCAGCAGCATCTGTCCAAAAGGCCAAACTTTTTACAAGGAGAAAAGTTTAATGATTATAGGCTGATAAAAGGGAAGTTTATCAATGAAGCAGATGTCTATTTTGATACTTACATCATAGTTTTGTGCGAGGTACATCCCCACAACATTCCCCAAGGTGAAGCCAGCCTGGAAAACACACATGAAGGTCAGTAAAACAAAAATACAACATTCCTCCTGGCGCTAGTTTTTATGGAGGGCTGGGTGATGTTTGGAGGCAGCACTAGCTTTGACTGCTTTCGCGTCAAAGTAGTGACAACTCTCTGGGATTTGTTTAACAGCACAGAGAAACTTCCGTTTCACTCTCAAAACCCTATTGACGTAATGTAGCTGCAATAGTAAACATATACTTTTACGCCAGAAAGCTTTTAAGCTTTCACTGAAGCTCAACCGGGTGTCAATAACAATTTGACGTTAATGCTAACGTTAACTAGGCTAGCTAGCTTCGCTGACATCCCAGAGCATCCCAATTTCTCAACTGAGAAACGTCTCTGACATGAACCGCAACATTAGCACAACTCACCAGGAATTGTAGCATGGTGGAAAAAAATAAAGTCCGCTTCAAGTTTGCCAGTCAACAGCAAACTATGTCACTGACTACCGGGCTAACAGTTGAGGCTGGAGTTGAGATATTTGGCTAACGTTAGCAGTAATGTCGTCAACAATGATTGTGCGCATGCGTACAGTTCAGTCCAAAAAGACGGTGGCTGAGAAGTCCCAACGACTGACCCCCTTTGTCGCTCACTGTAGTTGTAGTTTTTTTCTTCCCCTGTGCTATACTGGCAGTCCCGCGGAAAACTACAAATCCCGGCGCTACCAAGAAACAATTCATTCTCACAACCAGTGGGTGTAGCTGCAATGGTGGTGTCAGTGGGACATTGAATGACTTTGGCTCCATCACCAGAATAGCTGCTCAGTTCATTCAAGCAACGAAAGAGAGTCACTTGACGTCGACTATGGAGGCTCTTATCCCCGTTATTAACAAGCTCCAAGATGTGTTTAACACGGTGGGGGCGGACATCATACAGCTGCCGCAGATAGCAGTGGTGGGAACCCAGGTAAAACCCTCTGAATCTGTGCATTTAGTGTCAAAGGGTAGCTAGGCGGCTAGCCTACTAGCTACACATGACGTGATGCAACGTTGACATATTTATTATATTACTGAGCTACACATTCACACAACCTAACGAAGCTGTGTGTCTTGATGCCATGCCTCTGTCGTGGCCCAAAAACCCAGTGTGCAGCCAAGTGTCATTTTACACAGCTGGAAACCTGCTTAGCACAGGCTGACCTAGCACTGACAGTAGAATCTACTTGCATTATCTTCAGTCAGTCTTATTTTTTACATCTATTTTTAGGCTCATCAAAACGCTATTTAAATCAGGTCAGTGCTCAAGGAAAAGACAGGTGCAATCAGCTGTGACAGCACACACACTGCCTGTGCATCCTTCATATCTCTTAACTATGGTTGAGGGAAACAAATCAATGCAGCATAGTATCATGATATTTTGTGTGACAATATTGTATCACCAAGTATTGACAGTGCAGCATACAATAAAAATGACTGAAGTGAGATGAACAGAGTGAAAATTTGATCTCATTAGATAAAACAGATGTTGACCAAGTTTTCCTCCAGGGACAGAGTTTGCAGTTGAAAAAGAAAATAAATTGCAATATAGGTTATCACAATAATCAGTATATTGCAAACTGCTTAAAATCAATCGCAATACAATCTTATTGTGATGTAAGTATCGTGATAATATTATATCATGGCACCTCTGGTGATTCCCACTGCTGTTATTAACTCACCATGGTTATTTTGCATTTTGTGCCTGCAGAGCAGCGGGAAGAGCTCCGTGCTGGAGAGCTTGGTTGGCAGGGACCTGCTGCCCCGTGGGACTGGCATTGTAACCAGGCGACCTCTCATACTGCAGCTGGTCCATGTTGACCCCGGGGATGTCAGGAAGAGCGATGACAGTGGTAGGCACCTTAATGAGAGAGAGGACAGCTCCCCTTATTCTCACTTATTCTCAACATTGTTTCACCTTTACATCGACTGTAGTGTTTTGGTGTTGTTGCTATCCTTTTTTTTTGTGTTGTGAAGTGATGCTTCTGTGTTGTCCACTTGTTTACATAGAGATATATACAGAGTTTGCACTCGCATATGGACAAAAAATACCTCTGCTGTCCATGAGACTAATCCTGAAAATTGATGTGACTTTCTTGTGGTCAACATAAAAGCATCAATAGTGAAGCTGTGTTCTGTTCTAGGGGGCCACGAGACTCTTGTTACCGCAAACACATAATTGTCACTGTCTCCTCAGCTGCAGATGCCAGAGTGTGAAAAAGATTCACAAAGGTGCCTTGTACGTGTATGTTCCTATTTACGTAGCCCTGTTTAGCTTTCTGGTCCTTTCTCACAGCTACACCCATCATTCCAGCACCCCTATTCACCTGGCTAGTCACCCTCCTCTGGGATCTGTCCTCCCTCTAGCCCTAAAGTTCGCCTGTTTAGCTGATAGCCATGCTTATGTTAGTGAGGCGCCTTCTTTGAGATCACTTGTTTTATTGTTTGATTGCAGTGTTTTATTGTGTTCCACAGGCAGAGAAGGTGAAGAGTGGGGCAAGTTTCTACACACCAAAAATAAGGTATGACATTTGCATGCTGCAAAATGATCCTAAATGGAATTAATAGCCGTGATCTTTTGCTTGTGATAATGATTCAGTGTTTATTTTTTGGCAGATCTACACAGATTTTGATGAAATCAGGCAAGAAATCGAAAATGAGACGGAAAGAATATCAGGGAATAATAAGGTGAGACAACTGATGGGAGGTGTCATCCTGTACTTTCTCTAACCCAGATGTACTGGATTTACTGTGCCAGGTGTGGCTTTTCAGCTGTACTCTTGTTAAGCGCTGAACAGGGTCCAACAGGCCTTGAAAAACTTTTCTTTCAGCAATTAAATGGCTGGCCCTGAAAGCACTGCACCCAAATTTTTTCAGCATACTGAACACCAATCATCCTGAGGAAAACATTGTGATTTGTGGTTTTAAAAAAAATATGTTAATAAATTAATAATCTGGCCAGGATTTCTTGACTTGATAAGAGACTGGGTAAAGAATGAAGCCCTTACTAATGTCTGTTGTTGCTAATTTTGTGTCTTACCCCAAAACAATTTGAAGTCCTTGAATTTCACCAAACAAAACGTCGTAAGTCCTTGAGGGGTAAAAGCGAATTAATTTATTTCTGAAGATTTTAAAGTGACTCAGTTTGGATGCAGAGTGCAAATTATTAAATAAAATTTGTTCAGTGGGTAATTTTATAGCTCCCACAAATAAGGTCAAACAAGGATTGATGTAACATTTTCAAGCAGTCACTATTGTTAAAATTTCTACATTATTAGCAATTGATGGGGCAAAAACATATAAAATATAAATCACTCCTCACTGACATCACCTCTCCAACCTCTCCAGCCAAACACCGCTCTCATTAGTGCTTATTTGTCTGCAGGGGATCAGCGATGAACCCATTCACCTGAAGATCTTCTCTCCTCACGTCGTCAACCTCACTCTGGTGGATCTGCCAGGAATCACCAAGGTAATGCACACTGCTTTGCTTTCTGGGGCAAGGCTTTGATCTTCACACACTCCTGTGAAAATGATTAAAACCGAACAAAAAAGCATTTAAAAAAAAAAAAAAACATCAAAGTGGTTGATAGAGAAATAAGAATTTCCAGCTACAGATTTGGCTCGTTGCTGGTGTTAATTTCCTACTTTGGTTTAATATCTTCTTTGTCTGTTTGATATTTTTAGACTGTAGGAAAGTAGCAGATCATTCTAACACACTGATCAGTTCCTTCGTCCTTAGCTGAAATCCCATGCCGTAGTGTCCAATGTATCAAAATGAGCGATATTTTGTTGTTTTCGTTGGCATTGTTCCCATCAGGTGCCTGTGGGTGATCAGCCTAAGGACATCGAAGTTCAAATCAGAGATCTAATCCTGAAGCACATCTCCAACCCCAACTGCATCATCCTGGCTGTCACCGCCGCTAACACAGACATGGCCACA
>OMLB01053566.1:0-18333 GCA_900302555.1 Myripristis jacobus
TGGTTCAGTGTGCCTTCAATTTTGAATAAATCCCCAACAGTGTCACCAGCAAAACACCCCCACAACATCACACCTCCTCCTCCATGCTTCACAGTGGGGACCAGGCATGTGGAATCCATCCATTCACCTTTTCTGCGTCTCACAAAGACACGGCGGTTGGAACCAAAGATCTCAAATTTGGACTCATCAGACCAAAGCACAGATTTCCACTGGTCTAATGTCCATTCCTTGTGTTTCTTGGCCCAAACAAATCTCTTCTGCTTGTTGCCTCTCCTTAGCAGTGGTTTCCTAGCAGCTATTTGACCATGAAGGCCTGATTGGCGCAGTCTCCTCTTAACAGTTGTTCTAGAGATGGGTCTGCTGCTAGAACTCTGTGTGGCATTCATCTGGTCTCTGATCTGAGCTGCTGTTAACTTGTGATTTCTGAGGCTGGTGACTCGGATGAACTTGTCCTCAGAAGCAGAGGTGACTCTTGGTCTTCCTTTCCTGGGTCAGTCCTCATGTGTGCCAGTTTGGTTGTAGCGCTTGATGGTTTTTGCGACTCCACTTGGGGACACATTTAAAGTTTTTGCAATTTTCCGGACTGACTGACCTTCATTTCTTGGTTCTTGGCTGATTGGTTCTTGCCATAATATGAATTTTAACAGTTGTCCAATAGGGCTGTCGGCTTTGTAGTAACCTGACTTCTGCACAACACAACTGATGGTCCCAACCCCATTGATAAAGCAAGAAATACCACTAATTAACCCTGATAAGGCACACCTGTGAAGTGAACTGTATATACACACACATTTATGATCTAAACTATTATTTTTGCTGCATGAGTCTAAAACTCTCCATCCACGCTCATGTGATTCTGTGAATGTAAACTTGCACCGCTACAACATCTGTCTCTGGGAATGCACCGGGGATACACACACTTAAAGCAGCAAGGCAATCAAAGGCAGCTGTATCCAAAAGAGGCTTTTACTTTCTCAGCCTACATCAGGTCATTTAATTCCCTTTCCCCCACTCTCCTTTTAATACCTCAAAGCATTTCATATAGATTTTGTCATAAGCCCCAATCAATACCTCCCTGTGAGATTTGTGTTTGCTGCTTAAGCTTTGCAACAGGCCAAGCTGAAAGCAAGAACGCAGAGCAAAGACTTCAGGACACATGTGATGAATAAGTAACATTTAGTTACCTAAAACCTAAATGTATCAGAAATGTTAGGCTTCACTGCAACCCCAGGAGAACACAATCAATTATACAAATGAATATATGTAAGGTACTGGATATTCAGTGAAAGGATTTAGGAATTACTTATTTGTATTGTATGCGCTGCATGATGTTATCTTGCATGCATGCTGTTTGTGATATTAGGTGCATGTTCAGATGTCAGACGTTACATACGGTCATGACATATCAAAGCAAGCTTGTTTTTATTATTGCATCTCATTATTAAAACGCTACTCCACCCCCACCTTGGTTTCTATCCCTCTCTCAACCCTCTCTCGCCACATGTACATGAATTGGATTCAGCATTATTTCTTGATTTTGAGCAGAAAATCTGTTCACACAGGAGCAAAAATGTCTCTGTACACACTTACCGTGTCTCTCCCCATGCACTGCAAGGAGGATTGCTTCAACTAGCAAACAGCCAAAAGGTGCAATGGCAGGAAATGCATTGTGGGACAGAGTGACACCCCTATTACCTGCTGGCAACGGCAGGGACAGCTCCTTGTAGCATCCTTGGGTTGTGACATTTTCCTTTTCGACTCTGCCTCAGATTTACTGGAATGAGTGGGGTTGCTGAGCAGGGCACTTTATAAATACATCTCCTTTCAATTACCGTGACCACCAGCCCTGGGCAGCTGAGTGGAGCTGGGATGGCTTCATCCCTGGGGATCCGATGCCATAGATCAAGGCCCCAAATGGCCACCCTAACTCTGCTATCAATCATTGTTATTGCCCGCCCACGTAAGGGACACAAACAATGTGGCGCTGTCTAATCAGTGTGGAGGTAGACATGAAACTAGCTTTTGTATCTCTTGTTACAAGTTGACTACAGAGAGAAGGAACTCATTACTGACCTTGGGTAAATCCTTAAGGTACAAGAAATGTATGTCACATTTGTGAATCCTCATAGCTGTATGTGCAAAAAGGTGAAACAAACTTGTATCCCATTATAAGCTGTGAATTCCCTTTATAGTGCTGAACAACCCAGTGAAAGCCTTTTGTTCTTCTATACCCATGTAACCTCAAGATGTATGCAGTGATATGAATTGAATGCACTTCATCAGCTGTATTAATGTTGCCAGGGTGTAATTTCAGTGACACCTCACAGTGTAACTCTGCTGCAGTACATAAAACATGTTACAGTATGCTCACTAACCTGAAATGGGAAATAGAGCAGAGACTGAGTTATAAGTATTTAATAGCTCTGAGCTTGTAAAGAGAAATGTCATAAAATGTGTATGGAGTTGAGTAAGGAAAAATATGATTAGTACATGAAATCAGAGCATGGTGAGCCATTACACGTGTGGGTGAAATACACTTGAGCAATATCCCCACCATGAGAATACATCTACAAAGGAAAGAACTACTTTTTCAGTTATTTATATTTTTGGATTCTCCCTTCAGATTGTGGATGCATTTGCTATTTGTGAACACATGTCCTTTTGAAATTGAAAACAGGGTGTCTGCAGGTCCTTAAAAAGTCTTAACAGTGTCTTAAATTCAATCCATTAAATATTAGGTCTTAAAAGTCATTAAGTAATCTTCAATTTAAATTTATGAGATCCTAATTTCCCCATAAACGTGTTATAATATAATTTATCCATCTTTCAGTTTCTTTTTGCCAAAATTTCTGATGTTACAACACCCTAAACCTACCTCTGACCCAATAATCAAAAATCTAATTGTAATAAATTCAGTATACAACTTAATATCAGTGACACAGTCAATGTGTTGACATCAAAATATTAAAAGTCAGTCAGAAACATTTAGTGAATTGTTGAGTCATCTACACCACAGCAAAATATTTCATGCATTTGGTAAAGATTTCATCAATGTTTTATGTATCCCATGCAACTTTTGTGCTTCAATTTTTCATTCTTTTTCTCCATTGTAGAAACCTTTCTGAAAAGCAGTGCAAGCTCCAGGGATATAGACAGATTCTGGGCTGATAATTGCTCTTGTAAACACAAGTTTGCTGCTACTGCACCTATGCATTATTTACACAGTTAACTCTCATTAGCATTAGCATGTTTAACACCGGTTAAGTTTGCTTTGGCCTCCAGGCTCTTTACATTTGCAACAGGAAAAGGTGCAGTCTGTCAGCACGCGCTTGGTGTATTCAAGCTCCAAAGATAAAAGGAAGGAAGGTTGAAAACTAGGATTTTAACACAACAAATAAGGGCATTCCTCCATCATTTTTTCTTTCTCATTTTTGAGTGATGGACACACCACCTGCCCCTACCTTCTATTAACATAACCACCCAAACAGACAAATACACACAACCTAGGAGCGGACGTTCTGCAGACAAATGTATTTTGTGATAATAGAGTATTAACTCATGCACACAGGATGCAACTGGGTGCTGCACAATATATAAATTGTGTCCTTGAGTCGCATAGAAAGTCTACAAATAGATACAAACGTGCACACCTGTATAAAGCTTGTGCAACTGCATCAGCCCTTTCTCTGAGATGCGGTATTAGAGAGTTCTAAGTGTTATAAAGGGTTGCTTTTATGTGTTTAAAGTCTGTAACTGCTCAAGTCTGCGCATCGACAATGGTGTTGTCCATTACTTCTTAATTGTCTCTTGTTAACCATAATACATTTATTTTTTAACAAGGTAAAACTTGATGAAAAAAATCTTTGTCCATTCTAGCCCATCAGGACAAATAATCAAAATAAATTAAGCCAGCCAAGTAAATCTGATGTAATCATGGTAGGTGAAATCAGTTTGAAACTTGCTGAACATGTTAAATCAAACAAAAAGAGTTTGAGGAAACATTATCGGATCATGGAATTGTGTGCAACCAAAATTAATGAGAAAGGACATCAGTTTATCAAAATGAAACAAGTACGGTCTCATGCAGACATAACACTATCACATGCCTCTGATTTAGTAATTTGTGTCCTACATTTATTTGCCCTGCAGCCATTCAAAGGCTTTGTATGATTCTGCATAAACAGATCACTAAAACTCCTGAAGACTCCTTTCTTTATTCCACTCTACCTCCCCGTCTTCTGTCCTCCATTCCCCAGCTGGTCAACTGTATTTCTTAGACTTACAGCAATATCCTATTACCACCCTGGGATCGCACTATTATAGTTTATGATAATTAACTCTCTTAGCTATGCTTTGCTGAGTGATCGGTGTTGTGATAAAGCGTTCAGATTCCTTTGGTTGTATTGTTTTTGCGAAACTCAGACGTTGTCAATTTTCATAGACCACTAACTCATTAGAATACTGTAATAGCTTCCACAATTCAAAATCAGTCCAAATGAACTCATTAAGACAAATGAGTCATTTTGCATATCAAGTGAAAAGTAGAAAAGGTCATGTAGCAGTCATTAACCCTTTTTTCCACAAAGGATAATAATCTGCTGGAACTGGAAATCAGCGAGCAATT
Source organism: Myripristis jacobus (assembly GCA_900302555.1). Classification (NCBI taxonomy): domain Eukaryota; kingdom Metazoa; phylum Chordata; class Actinopteri; order Holocentriformes; family Holocentridae; genus Myripristis; species Myripristis jacobus. Next base: position 4,625 of record OMLB01053566.1, read on the forward strand.
CGACTGCTCAAAATCAGTATGGCAAATTGCAGCGCAGTATGGTGGCTTTAACCTCTTTCCTTGGTCGTTAAAATGCAGGCGCTGAAGATGCCAAGGAACATATGTCATTACCACACAATGCTGTCCCAGTCCCAGTTCATCCAGCAAGCCCAATTTCAAATTATCTCAGGCCTTCATGCCATGACCAGCATGTGATCCTAAATGAATGGCACGTTTTGAGGTGCGCATATGTTACCATGGTTTCCAGATGGCTTAGCTTTCTTAAGCAGAGCTACCGAAGATGCAGTGCTGCCTCTCAGAAACAGTATCAGTCTGTGTTTATGTATTTTATGGCTTTTGAGACAAGCTTGCTTGCAGTATATTGTTGAAACCAGCTTCATTCATAACAGTAGTCTTGTAGCTTTTTATATATTTTGTGTATGATCACACCACACTGTATATGCCAGCTTAGTAACATCAACAGCTCAAACTGTACTTAAAGCAAGAGCTGTCAGCTCTCAGTCATACAAGCCCTAAAACACAGTGAAGAATAAAGGATGTCATAACTGAAACAGGGCCCTGCTCATGAATGACTGTGAACTGGGCTGGAATCTCAAAGAAACAGCTTAAATAAAATTAGATAAGACATCCACTCAAGCATGTTAAACTACTTAATATGTCATCTGTGCTGAACAGTGACGGAGAAAAATGATTATTTCCCCACGGCTCAATCCTAACTGCGTGTCTCCCAGATGTCAGACGACATAACACACAGACAAAGAAATACACAGAAACAGTTGCAGATTATGTACATGCGCAGAGAGGCACGCATAGACACAGACACTCACATACTCATTTTAAATGCACACACACACGCACACACACACACAAACACACAAAGCAGCAGTGGCGCTCACGCAATGAAAGGCTACATTTTCTGAGCTCTGTTGTGATTTTGTGCTACCTCACTCACCCACCGGCTATTTTGACAGAACAATTATCCCGTCACCCAGTGTGCTAATAATATGTTTAAATAACAAAGTGCCAATATCAGACCTTGTTACACAGAGAAAAAGTCAATGTGAGTGGCATTTTCTTTCTCCATTTGTCAAGGCACAACACTATCAATTCAGACGTGAAAAGCAAGGGACAATTATGATGAACCACCTATCAATGATCTAAGTCTCTCTTTGGACATTTCAATAGCATAGCTTAAGGTTGAATGCTCACGTGTGGCTCAGTATGTGCACACAATGGTGGCACAAAACGCCTCTTGCTGCTGAAGTGTGCAGTTTCTCTCTTACTCTGCTTACTTAACACTCTGCCGAACATTTAGTGGTACTCAGTGATGCCAAAATTGGGGGGTGCGCTGCTGGAAATGAGCCTGGCAGCGTTTGAATGATCCAAAACTGTTAAGCTTTTGAACAGTCCTGCACAGTCCCTGTAAAAATGGAAATTTTTGTAGCCCATCTTTTCAAGAACAGAGTTTGGCCAATTACCACCACAATTTCAGCACAGCGTCTTCCTTCAGTTTGTGATGGCAGAGCCCCCTGGAATAAAGTGGACTTCGACTACAAGAAAACACTGAGGTTCAGGGTGTTTCTGCCACACTACTAACAGCCCATTTCTCAAAACATCATGCGGAAATGGGTAATTATAGATTTGAGCTTATATTTAGAAAAGTAGCCAGACCAAATAATGAAATAATATTGAACAAGTTAAACAAAATATGTGCAGTTTATGTACCTACAAGCAACCTGAACCTGACCTCATGAAGCCAGACTACCAATTTTGTTGTCAGTCTGTGTTGATTTAACATGCTCACTAAATCCTAAAAAGCTGGCTTTGTTAAAACATGCTTGTTAAATCTTTTTTAAAAAAAGCAATATTATAGAGAATAAAAAAGAGCTGATGGATACCAAAATAATGTTATGCTGAATTTGAAATTAATGATATTGTAGAAAACAAAATGAGTCTGGGTAAAAACTCCATCAGGGACTGTGTAGATTATCTGTGCATTTTTACTTTTTTGGAACTAATAAATAAATTGTCTTTGCAATTTCATTTCTGAATATGTTGTCCTTCTGCGTTTCCTCCCGTGCTTATTTGCCAGGGAGAGGAACTGATATGGTTTGGAGTAAATATCAGTCATCGCACATGCAGTACTGTTGTGTGCAATTAGATCCATTTGTACTGTAAAATGAGCCTGTCTAGTGTAATGAATATCAGCTCTCAGCTGCAGTAATATAAACACTAGGCTGATACAAATCATTTGCTCATGGACAAAGGAAACAGAAGAAGATGTGTTATTTTGTGATTGCTGTCGAAACTCGCACCTGGGATTCTGGACAGCAGCATGTCTGCTGGTCAGTGTGTGGGATGAAGATCCTATGCTAATGCCTGCTTTCATGTGGGTGGAGAGAAGAATTACTGCTCCATGCTAATTCAAGGGGTGTCATATGAAACCCATTTTGAATTGATGAATACATTCAGCAGTGAGGCAATGAGCAGGGGAAAAAGAAGACAAACTGGCAGAACTAAAAAAGAACGGTTGGCACAGGACGGTTGGTGACCAGAATATGGAAGACAGCTGTGGCACTGAACTGCCATGACAATGAAATTAACAGTTTTTTGTTTGTTTGTTTATTTATTTTTTTTTTTACATTATTTATTTATTTTTTTTCAAATTAAGCTCCTTGGCTTGAAAAACTCCTCGCATACAGCATTTTGCAAACAGAAGGTACAAAGAGAGATGGACAGGAGCGTCCCATTCAGGAGCAGCAAGTCATTTCCTTATTGACCCGTAAGCAATCAGGGCGGCATTCGTGACTTAGCCTGTTACACAGACAGCACATGGAGTCACAGATGGGAGGATAATAATGACTAGGCCATATTTCCATGACGAAAGAGACATTATATCAGTGGTTCTCAATGTGGGTATTGTGCACAGGCACTTGCAATATAAATGTTTGGGGGCTGGGGTTGTTCATTTTTATTTATTTATTTAGACCTTTTCTTGTGAAATACACAATAGTTTTTAGCCTCTAGGCGTCTGTCAACTGTTCAAATAAAACAAAGTGAAAATTGAAAAATCATTCTTTGGCTGAACTGTTTCATAATTTGATAGACTAATTACTATAAAGTAAGATATCAATATATGAGGCAGGAAAACTACTGGAAAACAAAAAGAAAAAAGTGAATAGCTGAGTGACCTAACAGAATGATGGAAATACATTTTTCTTAATAGTTGTAAAATTGAGAATTACACATTGTACTTTTTAAGTGAGCCCTTGTAACTAAAGCACATTTTATACTACAGTGAGATTAGTAAACTGCTGCTGACTGGTGTATATTCAGGGAAGAAAAGGGTCTCTCCGTAAGTGCACGAGAATCTCAACATCAAGTCTACACCAAACGTGAGGCTGTGCTCTCTGATTGGCTGATAATAGGTGGACCTGTGTATTCAACAACAATTCAACAACATGCACAGCAACGCAGAGGTATAAAGGCTTATAAAGCTTATAAGCTTTATAAAGTCATCTCAAATATACTCATGAGGTTGCTAAAAGTGGCACACAAAGCCAGTGCATATATAAAATCACACGAGAGCATCAATATAGCACTGCCAGGAAAGAAAGAAAAAAATAACTCAAGACAGATAGCCTGATAAATCAAGTGGACTTTAAAGCTGAGGAATAAAGTCAGTTTTGAGCCACGAGTCGACAGAGAGGGCAGAAGTGATGGAGAGGGCGAGGCCGCCGTTCCAGTCCAGGAGCTGCAACAGTGAAGGCACAGCCACCCTCAACCTTGGACCTTGAGCAGGAAGGAGCTCCTTGACAGAAGACCTGACAGGCCCGGAGTTTATATAGGGGCTGAAGAGGTAAACAGTATGACAGGATAGCTCATTTATTTCTTTAAAAACAAATACCCTTCGTACTGTGTTACCAGCAGTAGCAGGGAAAGAAAAAAAAATTTAAAAAGAAAGAAAATACCTGATATTGTCTCTCATCTATCTTTCCAGTGCATTAATGGGGACATGATAAGAGGTTGTTGGTCACCCACTCTGACAACATACATGCTATATGCTTCCAGCTCTTGTTGTCGGCTGTGTTTGCAGTAATTGCAGGTACTTTGAAAAATGAAAAAGTTTGGTCCACCTTACTGGAAGCACACCAAGAGAAAGTACGCACCAAATGTACCAAAATGTATTCATCATTTTCAACCCGAAGATAACTGTTGTTTCTGTGACAAAATAAACAGCTTTTCATTTTTCAAGTAGCTGTCATGTCCACTTCATACAGCTCTCTGAGCTGCCAGATCTCTGACTCTCTCTGAGGTGCCATCCAACATGATTGGTCCAAAAAAGCACAACAGAGAGGAGAGAGGGCCAGCGGCACAGAGAAGCAAAAATAAACTGATCACAGATGAGAAACACTAATGAACACTAAACTTTTCAGTATTCATGAGTAGCTTAGTGGCAAATTCTGTCCACTGAGCTACACAAGGCACTAACCCTAACCCAGGCATGCAGTTGAAAAGTTGAGTTTGCATTGTTATTTCTTCTTTAATGGGAGGGATGGGGTGGTTCCACATGAAAATGGTCTTCTAACCTGTCAGCCTATTGTTGCATGATCTTAATACATGCATCTTTGTTATTCCATTGCACTATTCAGTTGCAACAGGCTGTTGTTGTTGGATCTGAAAGGTATCCCTGTGTATCTTGTGTGCTACACAAAGTAATTTTTAAGTGAGAGAATCCATCTTTTTCACTCCACTGTTGATCTTTTTGTTGCCCCGGGGATTAGCGATGAAAGATTTTAAGTCCTCCAGTGATAGGTGTGTGGATCTTCCTCATCATTTGTCTGAGTGACACAGGGCCAAGAAGTATCACAGTGAGCATTGAGAAGGCCAAAAACCCATGGAAAAGTTCAGCTCCACAAGGGAGGCTTTGATTGAAACCAAGATTTTATGGATGAATTGTCAGGTTCCATTGAACATGTCACTGCAGCTTGTCAACTGATGTTTTCTGTGAAAAAAACAACACTTTTTTTTTTGTCTGCTTCACGAGAGAGCTGCAGCAAGGCAGCGACGGTCTTGTGAGCCACAGCATTGTTTTTCTCTTCACCCAACACAAGACTATAATCAACCACTGAACAGGTAGACGCTGGAAGAAAATGTAACCTTCTTAGAAACAGGACATTTTCATTAAGCTCATATTTCAGATCCATCACAAATGGAAGTATTATTGATTTTCTCTTACTGCACTGATGCCGCCTTATATTGTTGTTCTTCTGTCTGTGCCAGCACACTGAGATTGACAGAGACTTTGAGATGGCCAAGCAGCCAACTACTACAAAGGAGCAGAATAAGTCTGAGGACAGAGGAGAAGCATCATTTTATTACCAAAGAAATGAGGGACAAAATAAAGAAAGTAAACATAGAGGAACCAACTAAGGGCTGTAAACAACTGAGCCTGTTAAAGCTTTGACAGCAAACCTGGCGGGTGCCAAAGGCCCCGGGTCCATTCAATAACCTGAACAGGAACAATTCCAGTTGTTTGTCTTTCACAGAGAATCCATTAAAAAGTTCCCTCTGCCTTGGTTTACATTGCATTCTACTTGTACCCAATAAATCATGCCTCTGTCTCAGTGTTCTGCTGCCTACCGTGTTCTCCCATTTGTACTGCGCACAGCAGCTTAACTATATGTGTGGGATTGAGCCATCATATACTGCACAGGATGAAAACAGCAAGTAGGCTACCAATCAAAATAGTGTTTGGAAATGTATGACTGATCTGCATTGTCTGGCTTCTGAGAGTTGCCATAGCCACCTGAGCCATAAAGCTCTCCAGGAAGAAAAAAAAACACAGCTGCTGAGAGCACAACTATCAATAACATTAAAAAAAACAAAGTTTCAGTTGGCCAGTCTTGCACAGATGAATTGGTGGACCTTTATTTCAATAAATCATTAAAACATGCACATATCTCAGCCGATGGCTTCCCTCAGGAACAGGGAGCAAAACAAACAACAATCAAATTAAATGTCCACATTGTGTATAAAGAAGAGAGACACTCCAAGAAATGGTGTTAGTAAATCTCACTGATTTCATTACCTTGCTAAGAAATCATTTGTTTGTATTAGCCACTGTTTTGTAGAAAGTTGACTTTCATATTGAAGCAAAGGTGCACAACTGAGTTTAAATTTGAGAGCTGAGTCAGAGAGCGACAAATTGTATGCTTTAAGCTGCTTCTTTAACTTTTACTTTTTTTAAAACAAATATATGAATTTGACATTGATATGCCACATGTATTGTCCTTATTGTCAATCACACATATAGTGGGTGAAGACCACTGAAAACCTAACACTCCTGTTACTTTCAAATTTTCTGCCAGTGTTTTTTTCTTTTTTGTTTACCCAGTTGTCCCACTTGAATTAGGAAAAGTCATAAAAAAAAAGTTAATCATGTACGTAATGATGTTACACTTTGAATTGGGTCAAATTGACCCCAAAGATAGGAGGGTGAATGAAGGTCTGTCACCCTCACTGGTGCAACATGGATTTGAAGTTGCATCGGTGTAGCTTCATAATCACTGACTGCAACCCCAGCCTCCTCCAGTGTGTGTTGAGCTGATTGGGATTCACGTGGAATAGATGCCACCTGCACTCCATTTGAGCGTTTTTCTCCTCCATTACAAAATAAGCACATCCCAATGGATCACACCCAATTTGAATCAGTGGCAAAGTAGCACCCAATCAAAACAGAGCTGAACTAAGAAGGATGTTGCTCTTTCAGTGCAAGAGGGCGCTGTTTTGGACTGTATTTTGTTGGTCACCGGGATGCATCTGGCCCCCCGGCCATATGTTGTGCATGCTTGTATTACAGCTTTGGTTAGTATTTCTGAAACAGTAGCCTATAGGGAGACAGGCTTCAGGAAGAGGGCTCCCAGCATATAATATTAGTGAATAAAAAATAAGCATTCATAATGGCTTCATTACCCATATGTATATTAAAAAAGGATGACACTGCAGATTTTAAAGCCACTTTAAAACTCATTAAGAGGAATGCAAGCCTCGTTTTTATGCGCCTGGATTAGATCTGATATCAATAACTATCTCATCAGCTGTTCTGCATGGTCGCAAGAAAAGACACAAGTATTTCCAACTCAAGAAAACTGGCATTTAAGGACTGGACATTTGCTTTTCCTTTGTATTCTCATTCTATATTACAGTGGTCACATATGTTGAGCCAAGAGCTAGCACTGCTACTCACTTGGGGGGAATAAGATCGCCAGTTCAATTCCAATTAACAGCTAAGTCAGTCTAGAGGGAGGAAATTAATGAATAATGCCTTTAACTCTCTCAACAACTCCCATCTAAGTACCCTTGAACGGGGCAGTAAACCCACAAATCCTCCAGTGAAGATGCTCAGTTCTTGACAAGAGTGCATGAATGTGAATGAATATCCCACTGCACACAGTCATGAAGACATCACTTGTACACGAGGATTATAACTGTGCAAACAAAAATCAATACTGCTGGCTATCATGTTATTTTTCACAATCCAGTTTCAAATCTCTTGCCCCTTGATGTGTCATTGATGCACTTTATGCACTAAGCATTTATGCGGTGACATCTAAATTTTAATCTACTGTATTGAACGTATAGTTTTTATTCTGCTTCAATAAATTGGAATGGCATTTGTAATTTTGAATTGTTTGTCACCTGATTTATCATATAGTATGTTTCATTAGTCTACCAGGTGTTATGCAGGTTGTTCTTTAAGTCATATTTTAAGCTGTATCTATACATTCTTAGTTAATTCTGTGTAGTGTTAAAGTGGATCATAACAGAAATGATGTTGTTGTATTGCAATACGTAAGCCCTGTTCCCACTGAACTTAGCCCTGGGCAAAGACCCTAGTTAGCCTGGAACCAAATGTCTTTTCACACTTGCAACTTAGAATGTGGGACATCCCCACCCTTAGCCCAGGGCCAGCTAAAGCCCACTCCCAAAATATATCCCCAAAAAGTCAGGGATGAGGTCTGCAGCGTGAATCGAGGTTTGAACAAAAGCAACAGAAAATTGTCCAATCAACCCTGTACTACAAGTGTGAAGACATTAACTCTGGGCTTTGATTTTCAAGTGTGAATCCGTAACCCAGGGCTTACTGAAAGGCCTGGTGTGAATGGAGGCTAAACGAAGCCCTGGGCTACAGTAAGCCCAGGGAGGTTAGTCTGGGGGGGGGTTAGCTTACGTTAGCCTGGGTCTATAAAATACAAGTGTGAAGGACAATAGCAGTGTGAGGTGCCTGCCAGTGTCCAGCGCTAATGAGGATATGTTGTTTGGTGGCTTGATTGAGAGTTATGAAAGAGACAGGCTTTGGTGACGATTTTACCTTCCGTATGATAATAACCTGATCATAAAACATAAAAAGTGATAATGTATGATAGTTAAAATAGGCGCAGAGATGTTTTTTGGCAGTAACACTTCCACATTGCCCATGTAAACATGCTGCAAAATAAAGGTACGAGGCAGATCTAAGTGCTCGCTGCTCATTCATCGCGTGTCAAGTCAGTTAAAACGCTGAAAGCTGGAAGCTGTTACTAGGAATCCTAGGATACAGAAATTACTGGAATGAGATGTTAATGTTCAAAGGTGGTTATCACGCTCCCAAAGCAACATGGTTCTAATTGAAGTGACATGATTCTAATTTCACCCCTATATTGCAGATCCAGAGAGAATACTAATTTATAGCTGAGGGAGAAAGGCGAGAGCTGGGTGAGTGTTGTTACTGAACACAGACAGAGCAGTGGGATCAGGTATTCTACAAGACCCACATAATGCTTGATCCCCTCACTCACTGGGAAAGCCTAGCACCCACAAACACACACTCTCTTTCTCTTTCTCTCTCTCCCTCTCTATTACACACACACACACACACACAAGCACACTAACAACAAAAGAAACTAAATTCAAAGTGGAATTGAAACAACCAAAGGCTATATTTTGCAAGCTTTACCCTCTAGTAATTTAAAACAGAGGAGCCCTTTTGTGAGGACATTTCTCTCTGTGTCAAATTTTGGCGTCCCGGGTGAAGAACTTCCTCTGCCTCAGCCGATTATTTATTTCACGGATGACTTGACTCTCAAAAATATAAAATAGATCCCATCCTGTCACTCTAATGAGGACTTTGAATTTGGATGACTAAGTATCCAATTTCAGAATCACCAGAAATCTGCCATCTCACTGGCTACATAGGCATCAATTTGCTGCCTCACATGTTTTGTACCCCCAAGGTAGAGATTAAATGTGAAATTATTGGACATCTGTCATATTAAAGAAAGTTGAAATGTCCCTGGGTCTTTTGAGACAGTGGGAAATCAAATTACAATGACATGACAAAATGAAAGCAGGTGATGCAGTCTTGGATTCTGCCGGTCCTGCAGTATCGCAAGTATTAAATCAGATGTTTTACAGCGAATCTCTCTTCCTCTGTTGCTCTCTTGCTCTCTCTTTCTCTCTCACGCGCACAACATAATACTTCTTTCTCTTTATCTCTCTCTCTGTCTAGTTAATTCTGTCATAAATCATCCCGTGACAGTGACAAAATTGCTTTTGATTGTGATCTTGCAGCTTCCTTGTTTGATAGCGTGTTCGTTCCTTGATTTAGCCTTTTTCACCTAACATACATCAGCCCCTTCTATCTCAGCAAATGCTGAATAAGGGCTTTTGAATGGACTCTGGTTAAAAGTTCCCTGTGACTGGAGATGGAGCTTTATGGGTTTTGACAAAAATCTACTTCCTTCCTCTCCTTTCTTTTGATTTCCTTCCACATTTACTTAGGGGCTGTTTAGTATCTGCCTCACTCTGACATGGGAGTGTCAGGGATCTGCAAGCTGATTAATTACGTCTCTAACAGTCGCTGCCTCGCGGGGCGTTGAAATAGCCTGCACAGGATGGGCTTGATTTAAGCTCTCGCAGCATTTTCCCCATGATGCCAACAGGAAGGTCATTGCGCGGGAGTCTGCAGAGGAGAAGGGGAGAGCAGGTGAATGAGGGAGTTAACGCCAGATGATGGATGCAGGTGGTGATTCCGCTGCATTACCTCAATCAGAGAGAGAGAGAGAGAGAGAGGGAGAGAGAGAGAAAGACAGCTTGTGCCCAGAAGTTAAAGAAAATAAGTAAATACTTTTCACATAATGAGTCAGACATTTATCAAGTCCTCAACTTTGAACTTCTCACCGGCAAGGGGGCCCTCCAGGAGGAAGATATATTACCTTAAAGTGCAGGCAGTTTGTTCACACGGTGGTTCAGGGAGCTCCCTTGGGGTGCCTGAGGAGGGTCCCAGAGGGTTCTCAGCAACACACAAAAAAAGCAGATCTTCACTGGTACAAAATTAATTACTCATGCAAATAAGATGGCGCTTCTTCATGGGGGTGTCTACTAATCTGTATTTCAGTGACTTTAAAATAACGTTTGTAAAGCACTCCTGCTGAGACGAACCGCAAACCCGCACTAGTTACAAATCATTTCACCGCAATCCAGGCGTTCCATTATGTAATACACAGGACCCGGGTTTCTAATCTTTTTTCTCTTCCATTGAACGTGGAAGTGAGATGGTTCACGCTCGAGCTATGTAAGGGAGAGCAGAGACCCTTTCAGCCTGCATCATGAAGCCTCACTGTGTAATACATCTCGATAAGAAATGATTTATTTGGATGCATGCATAACCTACAAGTTTCAAATAGCCCATGAACAGATAAGATAGCTGAGTTTACACCTGCTAAAGGGAAGAGGTGTGCGGATAATTCATCATTATTCTGACACACAAATCTCTCCCACCAAAAAAGGAGAAAATGGAGTGGGAAAAAAGGCAAAGTTAATGAAAAGAAGGCAACTGTGACTGTGTAGAATGAACTTTTCTGTCTCTATCTTAGAGAACATTATGCAATAATGTCAGTGTCAATATTATGAAATGTAAATGTAAAGATTGCACTTTTTGTTTTTTGTTTTTTTTGTGCATATATTGTATATGGTTGGGAGTTATGATTCAGTGCAGCAAATTTTGCTGAAATCTACAAACAATGTTACTTTGTTTCTTAAAGCGATTAGAACATTTTTATTGCTTATCCCAGGAGTTCAGGACCAATCAATCACAACATCAGCTGCCTCAGGGATTCGCTCCAACACCCACACTCAGCCTTTTCCCCCCTCACTTTTCAATAATGTTAACAGCAGACTGGCAAGATTAGTTCTTCAAAATTATTACCCTGGATGCAGAACTAAATAACATTACCTGTGTCTACTTTACCAAAGTTATACATTACAGAAGTAAATTCAATTTGCAAGACACAAGTGCTGGAAGTAAGCAGTGCTGCAGTGATCCTCTTCAGTCAATATTAGTAGGTGACCATTTCTCACTTAATACCTTATACTTAGTACCATATACTTTATATTTATATATGCACTAAAAGGCAAAGCCAGAGAAATGACAAAGGACAGGAAGACAAAGGATTTAAGGTTTTAAAATGACTCTTTTCATTGGCAAGCAATAAACAAATTCCTTTGAGTATTGTGTCAATTACAGAAAAAAAGCAGTCAGGAAAAAAGAATAAATGAATTAACAAACAAACGAAAAACACCAGCACTGCACAATATAAGATGGCGGTTATTTGTTGGAGAAAATATGGTCTCTGAGTGAAAAATTAGTCCCTCTATTACCTGCTGATTGCATCAGCAGCCAGTGTTTTTCACCCCATTGAATCTTTCCAGAGGTTTAATAGGAAATTCACTGAGAAAATTGCATGGGTGATTTGAGTGATTTTCCTTAAATAAATAAATTAATCAATAAATTAAGTTTTCTGCTTGGCTGATGTGAAAGAGAATGAGTAAATTTCTTCAGCATGGCATGCCATCCGTTCTTTGATTCGGGGGATAGACACAGTGAGGAAAGTTATTCTGTGTTGGGGAGTGTGCCAGTGAATATTCTCAAGATGTGAGTTTAGCTCAGAGGGGTTTCCTGGAATTTAAAGGGCGACTATAAATATTACTGTGGTACATTTCATCATCAGAGCAGTGCCCAGAGTGAACATACTGGCTCTTGTGACACTGTAATTATCATCTTGCTCTTTTTCTGTTCGAGTATGAAATAACAAAAGCCGATACTGTAATTGTCATTTCCTCACAATAAACATCATTGTTGTTACAGTTAGATGATTAGCACTTGGGAGTACTGGGGTCATGAGAGACAGAGCATCTTTGCATTACAATGTCATTAAGATTTTATCGCGGATTAAGCCTCTCCCGCTCTTTCACTGTGAGTTCACTCTGTCACCCATCACCATCACTGCCACAGTGAAAAAGGGAGATGGAGAGAGCAAAACGAGGAGAGACTGAGTAAAAGAGACAAAGATGGACCACACACATATGCACATGCATACACATTTATGCAAAAACACACATGTGACTTGGCACGCTTATGGAAAATTCAAGGGAAGCTGAATTTATCATTCAGAGCATAGTTTTTCAGCCAAGCTGAGTCCTGTTTACCTCAAAGTGTCTCATGCATAGGTGCTAGCCACCTCTGTGGAAACACCTGGGGGAAAAGCCAACCTACTGCTTTGCCAACAAAGGCAAAACCCACCTACTAGCTGCCTGGATCTCCAGCTGGCACTGAGATCCCGAGAGCAAGACAGGCTCCTTTGTAGCCACCTGGGGTGTATGAGTGGAGGCAGGTGGAGGAGCGACTGGTGTTTTGGGACTCTGTGACCTCCGATTACCAGCGACCAATAATGCAGGCATTGGTCTAAGACAGGCAGTAAGAGAATGATGAGAAGAAGGTTGGCGTTGAGATATGGCAGAGAGAGGGCAGTAGTGAGGGATAAGGAATGCGGTAAGGAAGCAGTAAATGAAATGCCCAATCCTGAGGAATAATGAAGGAGGAATAGGGGCTGCTGGAATGATGGAAAGGTCAAGATACAAATGAGTAATAATCAACTCCAAGTTTTCACCACTAGGAGGCTCCACTATCTTATTTCTGAAAACAGACACTGAGAAAGACAGCCAGTAAGTCAGTAAGTTAGTGAGTGACATACCAGTTTCTAGAGCTTCCTCTGAAGTGGATATCTAGCAATTATGACTGCTGCTGAGGCAGTGGAGATTTCATAAAGGTCATTATTTTTGGACAGAAGACAACCTCAGAACTAAACTTATAGAAAATAATCATTGAGCATTTATAGTTATTTTAGTTATTTTTATCACCAAGAAAAAATTAAGTTCATTGTGTTACTTTATTCAGAGCAGTTTCCGTAGCAATGTCAGCAGTAGACGCAAAGAAATGATGACTTTTTTTCTTTTTTTTTTAAGGTTGGCGTGTCACTTTGTTTAGGTTTCAGCAAGCAGCTAGCTAGTGGAGGCAGTCACCTGGATTGGAGGAAAGTATCTTGCTGCACTTTCTGTAGCGTTGGAGCCCAAAGGCTTGGTCAACGTTAGTTACTGGTCATAATGTCTTTTTGACACTAGGTGGCATAAGTGAGTTATAGAACGGTCTTCCCTCTGTATATGTAGCGTGCCAGCATTAGCCTACAACATCCACAGCAGCAGAGCTTAATGAAGTGCATTAATGTGAAATGAGCAGGTACGGTGAGGAGGTCGTAGCTTGGCAACGATCTTGACAACGGTTTTCTACTCATCAGAACTGAGTATTCAACATCGCTGTTTGATCATATAGA
>OMLB01053566.1:18353-32612 GCA_900302555.1 Myripristis jacobus
ATCAAGTCCTCCCCCCCACCACCACCACCACCACCTCAGGAGACAAACGGCAGTCTGTTCACTCCAGTGGAAGAACATGGAGCTGATTCTTATGCCCCACAGTCACTGAAGTAAATATTAGATACTTTTTTATTTCTCAGGCTGTAGAACTTCCCAACATTCTGACAGCACACTGTTATTTTTCAGATTTTCAGTCAGATTTTCAGTTTGTTCGAGTCCTGCTCTGTTTCAGCTTGCTGCTGTCTGCTGGCACTCCTTGCCGCAGAGACGGCAGAAAAAGGCTGACCGTCCCCACTTAGGACACAGGGAGTGTGATATATTTTCATACGACTGGTGGCAATGGCAATGTATCATCTTTTGTTGTTGGGTGATCTATTATTTGAAGCAAGCTTGGGCAGAATGACCAAATAAACAGGTATCAATGAGGATGACAGAGGAACAAAGGTTTAGAAGAGGACAATCGGAGGAACACAGTACAGCAATATTCCTCCCAGTATCAGTGCTATGGCTGTGGTCACCACATGGGCAGCGGTGGCCCAGAGGTAAAACAAACAGCTCACAGCCCTGTTTAATTAAAAGTAAAAACAATTATTATCATTGTTTCCCAAGTTGGTATCAGTGTTTGCCATCCCACCAGGAAATAGCAAAGGTAACATTCCTCCCCACTGCCTGTGGAGTGGGTTGTTGAATCACATTTAGTAGCATATCAAAAGTTAATAGCGTATAGGCTGTGGAAATACAGAAGCATGAGTTCTCTTTGAAGTGTCTCTCTTGCTTTTCTGCTCTCATGCCTGCCTTAATTTTGTCTGTTTATTGAAATGTGAAATGTAGCACTGCGGTTAAACACACCCACAAACACATAAAATATACATATAAGAGCAAATCCAAGATATATAATATCACACTGTATGTATATATACACCAGGCACTTAAATCCAAGTGGAAAAGAGTTCAGAATTAAAAAGCTTGTTTGTAAGTACCGGTGCATTAGTGCATAATTAATCTTCATCACCTTATCTTTATGGGACACAGGTTGTTCCAGCAGTATTGATGCTGGGTAATCTATAGATGGTTTGTTTTTGAAGATGGGACAAAGCTGACATTATCAAAAATCAATGACTGTTTCTTTCTGTAACAGGAGCTCCACAATTTGAAGCACCGTGATAGACATAGTCATAAAAGCTGATTACAATCATGGAGGTGATTTATCATATTATTTTCTAAAATTGCCTGCAAAAAAAACAATGTTTTCACAGATAGAATCATCTGTAATTTTGAAAGATTGAGTACACTGTAAATGCTCAACATACTAGTCTGCAGGTATTTTTCGGAGATAAGGTTTGAATAATTCACAACCATTGCCAGGTGGGATTTTCGTAAAGGTTATGCTTGTAGAGAACAGATTGTACACAAATGCCTCAAGGGAGCAGAATTTAAATGAATGCAAGATGAACAACATTGTCTCATTTTCTGGATTTACAGTTCCTCCGCATGGTCAGCAGAGTCATTATTTTGCTCGGTGTCACAACTCACAATTCCATTTATATATACTAATCTGACAGGGATTTAAGCATAACACCACAATACAAAAGGAGATCAAATAATAGGATACATATCTTCAGGCTTGTGACAGTGAAATTGTTGTTATGTATTTCAATTATCTTGTGGGCAAATTTCCACAACATCAATTCTTCAAGGGCTAATTTAAAATGCCTCCTCTGTATCTCCACCAAGAAGCAACACACCTCTTCCAAATTACTGTCAGGTGTGCAAACAAGACATGAGATAACCAAAAATAGAAACATCTATCTATGTCTTCGGCAAACAGGCCCGTATCACCAGAGGTCCCCTCATAGTCTATCTTATCCCTCTCACTCCCTTGGGGTGACCTGGGAACAATTTGTCAAGCAGTTTTTCCACGTCGCAGCCTCCAAGAGCTATAATTTGCCTCGACGTACGAGCTGTGCACTGACGGGCTAGTATATCCACATGTTGAGATTTGCTGCTGGGCCCTCCTCAGCGATCACAGCTGAAATGCTTGGTCACCCAGTACACTGGGTATTGGGCTTGGAGAAATTGTCTGGTAAATTCTTCCCCATGCTCAACCAATGGACCAGCGGGGCTCATTCTGTCTGAGAACACCTGTCACAACGGCTCACAGCTGATATGCTCAGGAATATCACTATTTACCTCTGAGCCTCTTGTCATGGTCTAACCCGAGACCACGGACACGGTCCCCGGCCCTGAGGCCACCACAGTCAAACTGAAGTTATCAGAACTTGTGTCTTTCTTTTTGTCCTCTCTTTTCTTATGCTTCTTATATTTGAACATTTTAATAGAAATCTTTAGTCTTTAGCACACAAAGTCCCATTTTCACAATAAAGACTATTAAGCTCACTAATTTAAGGAAGTATCAAACAGGGATGTCTTGTGAGGATGCAAATTAGTTAAATGTGCACCAAGCAAAATTATTAAGGGTCGATTCAGCAAACAAAAAAAAACAAAAAAATGGAAGAAGTGTATAATTTGATGGTTTAGTCTGCACTGTTCTCACCATCGGCCTAATCTCTTAAATCAACCCTCTGTAATTTTGCACAGTGCACTTTGCATATCTTTATATAATGATATAACAACTGTAAATTACTTTTTTTTTTTTTACTTGTTCCGCTTGAGAACGAGAATTTTTAGGCTTTGCAGATGCAAATGTCTCACAACACATTTACATTATTTTAGTCATGTTTCTTGTTTGATTGGTGTTTGCTTTTTTATTTCTATGTTTGCTTGTTTGTTTACTTTTGTGGATTACATGACTTTTGTTAGTGCTTTTTTTTTTAAATCTCACCTGCTTTTGTTGTGTTTCTGCTGCTTTGTTTTATATGTGCAAATAAAAAAGAAATAAATAAATAAAATCACTGGTCATTTGCTAGTAGCGCCATCTGTTCCAAAACACAGCTAAGACCACAAAGTTACTTTTGAAAGGCAGAAAGTACTTGGCCAGTCACTGATATGGATCAACAGCCCTATCAACCCCCTACAGATACACTATACTTTGGCCATTTTGTGATATTGTGCAGAAAAAAGGTCTTACTTATTGCTCCATTAAAGGTTGTGATGACTTGATGAAAGTACATCCTGAAGAGGGACGGTCATAATACACATGCTTGATTTCCTGTCTGCGGGTGCATGGGCTTTTCAGCTGAGAGCAGTTTGCTCATTATAAACCAGAAGTGGGTTTTCTTTGTATGTTACTACACTGTAGAAACTTTAGACTGTAGTCTCCTTTGTGTATGTGATACAGAATAACAATGCCTCATCTGCTGCCAGTTGATGTAGCCGTGCGTCCCCAGAGGTGCTGCTGCAATTCTACAATGTGCTTTTTGAAAAAAGTCACTACCATGCATTATCCCCTTTGTATTCCTTTGCAGTATAGTGGTACTCATGTAGAGAATTGGTAAATTTTGCATCCAGTAAGAAGACAATGAATGTGAATTTACCCAAAGTTTTGCATCTATCTATCTATCTATCTATCTATCTATCTATCTATCTATCTATCTATCTATCTATCTATCTATGCTGTCTGTGTGTGTGTTTGTGTGTGTGTTTACAGTCATATACTGTATATATAATCAGAGTTTCAAAGTGGTAAAAAGCCACTTTGCCAGCAGCTGAATCCTGAATAGTAAACAAAACTATTGGCCCTGCGATCTCTTTTTATGGATTATGAGCTTTGCCTTATCAGTAGATTATAGCACCTGGAGCATCAGAATTATAATGAGGCTGGGAGTGTGGGAAGAGAAGGGCGTCATAGCTCAAGGCCCACACCAGATACATCTGTCAGGCTTAGCACACACATGTGCACATACACACACACACACACACACACACACACACACACACACACACACACACACACACACACACACACACACAGAAAAACACACATACTTGCAAGTGCAAATGTGCATGAGCTCAACATAGGCTTATAGAGTCATGGTGATCATTTCTTCCAAAATAAATATTCTGACTTAAAAGCACAGTATTAATATTGGAGCATTTTGAGAAGAAAAGATTTTGTTCTCTTTGATTATACAGCTCCTAACTGATGTAGCTCTGCTGAGTGCTTCACAGAAACATGATCTTTTGGTTCTTCTTATATTGTTAAGCACTTTAGCAGAACATTATCCCCTATTGGACTTTGGCACAGAACAAAGAGCCACTGTGTTTGCCTTCCCCTCTGCATTGCACCGGATGTCAGATGTATGGCGCAGCTCCATAACATTCAGCGTATTTGAAGTGCACATAGGTGAAACCCTGACTCTGCTCTTTTCCCCTGCTTCTGCTTAAGATTTCAAATGGAGCAATCCCACGTCGTTGGACCGGGGGCAGGCGTGCCAGCAGAGTGCAGGACCCTGAGCCAAGGCTTGAGCAATGACTGACGCCCCAGTGCTGCCTGCCGCACTGTGCCCAGGCAACCCTGAGCAGATCGATCAAGGCTCTCACTACAACACTGGCATGGCAGTTTTACAAATGCCCGTGAAGGGAGATGGATACTTCCACCATGCTCACTATTTCCATGATGAATTGATCCTTGGCAACATTTTTCTTCACATTCTTTTTTTTGACACCTTTTTTTCTAATTTATATTCAATGCAAGTGAACACCTGTGTCTGGGATGAGAGAGAAGATGAACAGTGAATCCATACAATAGCTGTAGCACCAATTCCAACAGATGTATGTTTCTCAAGATTTGTGCAGTCTTCCACAGCCTGGGGTTGTGTATTATGCAGGGTTGAGACTATGAGACTTATAGACAGTATCTGGCACAGACTGTCTGCTCAACAAGCGAGACCTCAGAAGGATTTTCTGCTTTAAGAAACTCAAAGACTGAAATGAGTCATAAAATAATCTAGGGCAGATGAAAAGGTGTTAGCAAACCACAATGGACTGGGTTTTGCAGAGAAGCTGCTGAGAAGTGCTTAGATTTAGATAATAGTATTGCCTTGTTTGCAGTACACAAAATTGTTGTCCAAACCTGCTATATACTCTATAATTGAAAAGATTTGACACGTCACATTTCCTGGATAATGAGTCACAAAGTGCATGCTGCAGAATTCCACACATACATGGGCAGCAGCATTTATAAGACAGCTTGAAATAAATACACTTTTACACAAACCTGTATGTTGTACTGCATGCTACGAGACACACATATGGCACAGACTGAAATATAACACTGTGCCTGCACTCCCTTGTGTCGACCCGCCCTTCCACTGAAGCAGAGGTGCATATATACTGTACATATGGATATACATGTACACATTCATATATACTGTACATAAACTCTAAGCTATGTTTTTATTAAATATTCCATCAATATGTGTATTTGCTTTTCTTTATTTTATAATGTAAACAGCCACTGAGCCTATTAAAAGAGAAGCACAGTATTTCCCCTCTTACCCTTCACAAATTAAAAGAACAAACATAAATAAACAATTCTACCTGAAAAATTTGGATCTCCCTGGGGATTTACATAACCCCACATCTGACTATTACATAAACATAACACTGAAGAGAGAATCTTGTGTTAGTCTTTCAGAAAGTTTTGGAGAGCTGAGACTTGAAATCAGATGGGCGAAAGGTCATTGAAGAGTGAAAAGTTTGGTGCCTCTTTTGGATTTTCTACTTACAGTGGCAGACTAACAGGGCTGGTGTTAGGCTTGCAGGACTGGTTGAAGGAGGCAAGTGGATTCATTTACATTTGTGCATAAAATAATGTATATTTCATGCAAAATCGAAAGTCATCATCAACTCTTTGCTCAATCAAAGCATTTTCTTCATAAAATAACATATTTCCTTTGTTCTTAATAGGATGTTATCTGTCTGAGTCCCTTTTGGGATTCAACCATATGCTGGCAGCAATTTCACAATGCGTACTTCTCTTTACATGGCTCTAAACTGACCCATCATGGATAAAACAGATTCAATTATACCATTTTTTTCCATCTGAAAGCTAAGCCTTTCCTCCTCAAGTGAGTAAGCTCAAACTTTACCTGCTGTGTTTTTGTGTGTGTGTGTTTGTGTATTTCACAACCAAAACTGGACAGCAGAGAGAAATACTTTGAACTGCAAAAACATGTATCATGCTGAGCTAATAGCAGCAGCTTACAAGGTGCATAGTCAATTTCAGCTTAAGTTAACAAACTGATATGATCTGACTTGCAGCCTACCACCAATGTCTCGATTTGCATTTTTTTTTTTTTTTTTTTAAACGGAGAGGACAAGGCTCAATCAGAGGTTGCGGAGATGAACAAACCACAGTTTCACCTGGCTTATGTTTGGGTAGATGAAGAGAGTTAATCCACTGCAGCCTTGGACGAGGCAACAGCCTTTCAGTCTACACACGGTGAACATGAGCTCCTTGTGGCATCCCCAGTGTGTGAATCGGGATGTTAAATTTGAATTGGGAGAAAGAAAAAGAGAGAAAAAAAATCTTGCTTCTAGTTGAATTCACATACAGCCATATTAAATTTAAAATCAATGGATCTAATTAGGAATTGCCTTACAAATTAAATGCGTGAATTCACTTATTCCAAACAAATCAACAAATCCATTGTGCTACATTCAACGGCACAATATGAGCATGAGCATCACAAATTCATCCTTCTGCAATTCAAATACAGTCCCTGTTGGCACTAATCTCTTTCCCAGAGTTGCTGTCTTTGCAGGTTATTTTCACACTTTTCCTTATTGGTAAGCATAAGGTGACATAAATGAATGCTGCATTTTATTCTTTATTTGAACTAGAGTGCCATATTTTTTGCATTTGAATTGAGTGTGCTACAAGGATTAAAAGCTGTTGCGTTTCCTTGCACTGCAGACATCAGTATGCTGATTCGAGTGTTGTGCCATGATGCCTCTGATTGGTAGGAAAATGTTTTGACCTGATCTTCAATGAAATGAACTGTATTATGCCTGACCATCTGTCATACTGCACTGTGCGGCAAAAGACCTGGACAGACGGTGATGAGATTAGATGTTAAACAATATGTGCAAATTCATTACATTACAGAACTTCAGCATTTATAGTTTGTAATAAAATTATATTTAAAATTATCGATAAATTCCATTCAGTTTACGGTGCCATCTCTTTAAAGTCTCTTAAGATGTGTAAGATAGACAGTGAAAAATTGAGAGACTCCAGGCCCCATCAATCATGAAAATTACACCTCCATTTGTGTCTCAAATTCTCCTTCAAAGTATGTCCTGGTCCTGGCTGACGTCACTGTGAGTCATTTCATCCACACACATCTAAAAACATCCCAGACCTTGACAATTTAACTGCTTGGTAAAGGTTATCAGTAAAATCTGTTATGTGTCGCATAAATAACAATGGCAGTTAAGGTCAAAGAGGTTATTTCTGATAACAGGGGAACAAAAATGGCACAGCAGAATTAACTTGTATTGCAGCTAAAAACTTAAAATACTGCAAGTTCTGAACATTTACAGATTGAAAATGAGCAATGCAGTCCTTCTGTGCCACAATCAGGTGGGCATTCACAAAGAAGCTCAAGTCTTTTGTCAAAAGAATCATGCACTAAACCATAAACTGACAACAGAGGACATCAGCCTTGACAACAGAACAAAACACCCTCACTTACATACTTCACTTTGGTAAATAAGGAATCCTGAAACTTGAATCTTGAATCTTAATTATAATAGTGCAATAATGATACAATAAAGCGATTTAGTACATAGTGTAACTAGATTACAGTATTCTTCGCTTTCCTCTGGTGTGGATAAAACAACAAGGAGGGAACTGTGCAATCAAAGGATGAGGTCTGACCTGGATGACGTGTTGATGTGCATTAATGAATAAAGAAATATGTATATCCATCCATTCATTTGCTTTCTTTAAGGGTCATGTTTGGTTGGAACCAGTCTTAGCACAAGACTAGTAAAGGTAAGAATAAGCATTTTTTATGGAAGATGTGCATTTTTGTACTTACATTACTAGTTGTATAATAATGTTGAAATCATATATAAATACTTTTATAAAGTCCCAGCCCCTGAAAACTGCAGCCTGGTCTCCACCGAGATGAAAGAGAACTGTGACGCACTGTACCATAACAACAGTGATCCTACACTGACCCCTGATGCTAGTTTTCATGGCTGAAGGCAGGGAACCTCTCCGCTGTCCAAACTCATCCCGCCTTTGATTTACAGGCAGACTTTTGTGTTATGCTGTAAGGCAGATCATAGCCCACACAGCAGAGTGCTATCAGCACTTGCAGCTTTCAAGGTCAAAGGTGATGAGAGCCCAACACTGTCAGATCAATATCTGATTTCCCAGGGGGGGTGCAGCTCATCCCTTCACACTTAATTTGGCCATCTGAGAACTGTGGAGATGAGTAATGATGATCCACTTGTTTGAGTTTAAGGTTGAAGTAGATTTCCAGCAAGCTTTGTGTGTCGAAATAAAAACTCACTAATGTTACGTTAAAGACTATATTGTTCTGTATGTGATGCAAAGCGTAGATTTAATAGTCTCTAGAGCTGAGTTAAACAAATCTTGGTGTGCAGCAGTGCAATGACAATCACACATATTGATAATTTAATCATTGACTATCAATATGTAAAAATGGAGCTGAAAAAGAGAACTATTTAATCCTATTGTTAGTTTCTCAGCATTTGGGGGAACCGGGCCAAGACGGAGTGGAGGTAGACTTTCAGAAGTCTGATCATTGTTCCTCTGGCTAGCACAGGCAGATACTAAACTTAAAGCAGCTACACGGAACGTTTTACAGCCCGAGCCTTCAGACTACAGTATGTTCCAAACACCCAATCAAAGAAAAGAAAAACAAAACAACTAAACCCTTGGGCAACAAGTCATGCATAAACAAGTCTATAATAAATTATGCACTATTCATAAATAATTAAACCAACAACTGAATTGAAGGTGAGGGCAGAGGGAATAGTCTAAAAATAATAATAATAATAAGGAAGGAGATGAAATATTCACTGTCTTGGCCAGGCCAGCAGTGCTATGGCTAACTTGAATTAGCCTTTATGAGACCACAAATGATTTTGAACGTCAGCCAGCTAGCTGCGCCATGTGGATCAGGTAGGGTTCAAAGTTATCTGCACGCCCGCAATCACTCACAGGGAAATACATTTTCTCATCTGCTCCTAAACAAAAAATGCAAATGAAAATAAATCGCCACAAGTCCTGGGGCTGAATTCCATTAGAGAGTTATGAAATTAACCCTTAATTGAGAAGATAAATCAAATTATTGTGCCCCTAAATGAAACAAAATAACACCCCAAATGAAATTAGGCATCTTGCTAACGAAAACACTAGCCTCAGAAACTTTTATTTTTGCAATCATTAATGCAACTTTATACGAGACACATATTGATTGCTGCTTCTCAAATAATGCTGTTATTTATTTCTGTAATGTTTCAATGATGTATCAGTGAGGTGCTCACTGTTGCTTTCCTGATAATGGAAAGCTTTTGTTTCACTTTGACAGCCCAATCCTGGTGTAATCTTGTAAAATCAACTTTTTTTTCTTTACGCTTGAGTAGTTCAAAGGAATATAAGACATTACCCTGGAGTACAGCTTTGCATTTTTTGGGGGGAACACCATTTCTGAACCCTTTTTCCAGAACCCTACATTATAGTCTTTGCACACGTTAACACACTGGGTTGCAATAGGATGTCTGTCACTTATCTAAAATTCATTTTAGAGATGCTTGCTTTGTAATGACAGCAGACTTGAGAATACACACATGAATGAAGTTACATTGCATGTGTTAGAGTGACAGTGACATGCTCCATGAACATTATCTTTGGTGGCAGTGAGTGCTGTTCAGTGCTGAAATGCACATTATTTCGAAATGGATGAAGGTTTCACTTTCACCTAGTCAGTGAATGGAAACTGACATGTATTTAACTCAGGAAGTGGAGAGGGATGGAAATGGAGAGCAAAAAGTGTAAAAACCCAAGGAAAAAAAAAAGTTCAGAACATTGACTCTTGAGTGAGCATCCCTGGTGGGAGTGGGAGGAATCTGCTGGCCCGTGTTCAAATGCCTCACTTCTCTATCTATTCCCTACTGATTTGTCAGCAAAGGCAGAGTCCATCTTGATTCGACACATTGGTGCAGAAAGAATGAATCTCTTCAGAAAATACTTAGAATGATAATTACAGGTTGTCACCATTTGCTCCATTCATTCAAGTGACTGGTGTAATTGGTTGGAGAGAATCCAACTGCATAACGCCTACTCAGCCTGAGGAGAAGGCAGTACGAGACAGGAGTTTACTGCTTAGAGGTGAGAAAAAAAAAAAAAAACTATGTTAAGTTTTCAATTGCCACAGTTGAACTCCTCCTCACAAAAGCCAATTTATTTGCAGCTAAAAACTCATAAATAATAGCACTGTGTGTGAACATACCACACCAAACATGCCAAATAGTCCCATGGGATTAGACACAAAAGAAAAAATAAAGAGATGACTTATAGCTGGTTTAAGATTGAGTGTGATTCATAAATTGAGGGATTTTGCTTATCGTACACAGATACATTTTGTCACAGTGGAGCCTCTCCTCTTGTACCAAACATGTCTCGCACGGGCTCAAAATTGATGCCACAGCGAATTAATGATTTAATACATTCTATGTAAATGAGACCGGTTGAATTGTGAGTTTTAACCTCTACAAGTGTGATTAGATGTAATTTATGCAAGCAAACAGCGCTGAAAAGAGAAACAGACCTGTTACAGTGTGTCCCCCAACAAGATCATCTTTCTTCTTCTTCTTTCAAGAAACGCCAGGTTATTTACAGCCAACTCGGGCTGTTATTATTCGCAGAATGTCTCGAAAGTGTATATATTTGCAAGTATTACAGGTATTTACAAATTCACAGATAGTTATGTAACTAAGGTGTATGTCTGTTTTGGTGCACGTCAACAGAGTGAGACAGTCTTTCCATTACAAGTTGGAGTCTATCAGAGATTAAACAGACAGTGGATTACCATAGCACTGCATTAAGTGAGTCATTGCCATTACAATCACATCAGTGGAACTATATCATTTATCTGTCAAGCCACCAAAAGCCCAGAGGAGTAAGACGCTGTGCTGGGTTTCATATATACCTTGACAACTCCATAACGAAAACAACTGTCAACAGGGATGATAGTGCAAGCAACTGTCAATGTCAAGGAGTCCTCCTGCCCACTGTGTCTGGGTGTCTAAATGATTCTGTCAAGTAGCTACTCTGTTTTTTTATTGCTTTGTGAAAGGGTACTCAGCAGTTGTCCTGTGAGTGATAGCCGCTCTCTCTTCCTGTTCCCTTTGTCTCTCAGACCAGAGGGCCTCTTAGGGGATCTCTCGGAAGATGGTTAAGAGTGTGCGTTTGAGTGTGCGTGTGTGTTTCAGAGCAAGTATATGTGGAGATTGATTGCCCAGCAGGACACTGGTGTGTTCAGATGGCGCCCCTGTGGCCCATAGTGATGGACTAGCCAATCTCCCCCTGTGGTTATCCCTGTGTTTGTGATAAGCTGCAATAGTCGTTGTGGCAAGACTCGGAAATGCCACTCTGAGCGGTGATGGATTTTGGGGTCTGGGGGAGCTCGATGAAAGTGAACGGCCAAGGAGAGAAGCAAAGCAAAATTGTCACGAGTCAATAATCTTCAGTTTGAATTGCCCCATCTTGGCAGGGAATTACTGACCGAGTGTCTATTCCCTTTATTGTATGGCATTGGAAGGATTTTGAGGTGAAATAGTCAATAAATCTATTCATCATATTTTATGGATGTTTATCTTTTTTTCCCACACATTATATTAAAATTTTAAAGCACCAATGTAGAACAGGAGCTATGATGTGTTTCCAACTCATTTGGTTCATTTATATCATATCAATTAGCTTTTAATTATTCATTTTCTGTCCTTGTGTGAACATTACTGAGATTTGTTTTGAAGGTAAATCATTCTACATTGGATTTATAGGTTAGGTTTTTTTTTTACAGGCTATCCAAAGGGACCTATTGATTCCAGGCAGACACATTTATCATTGGTATTCATGCCTAAGCCATTGATGAAGCTTTCCCTCCAATCCAGAGGTGATTTGCATTTAAAATCTCATTTTTATGAAGGTCAGGATAATTTATTTTTAGAAGGAGAGACACTCTTTATGTATATTCTTAATGGAATATGAATCACTTCACACCTGAGAAATGAATAGATGCAGTAGTGACATTTCCAAGATCTGTTTTAATGGTAATGGCATAATTTGGAATTGATAAATAGCCCGGGCTTTTAATGGACTAAAAATAAGGTCAAAAACAACTTGGGCATCATTAACTATTCTCCCTGTTTAATTGTCACATATGGTTTTCCTCCTGATTGATGATCAAGTGTCATTCAGCTATTTACTTCGGCAGCTGACACTATAGAGCAACACTGAACCCAGCTGGATAGCAACTCATTTATTCATTGTGAGTTACATAAGATAATAATGCATTGAGAATGACATCAATACATTTAGTTTGATGCACAGGGGTAATTTCAAAGGCACACTATGTTAAGTAGCTCAGAGACATATTTAACATTTCTCTGTCTTATTAGAATGGCATGAAAATACTATTCTGATATTGCTTACATTAAGTCAAAATCTATATCTTCAGCTAGAAGCTGCATTTAAAATAACTGGTCATTATATTTCTCCACTCTCAAGCATTACATGATTTTTTGTCTCTATCATGTGTCAGATTAATCTTATTAATTCTCTGACTTCTGGAGGACACACATCTTATTAGCTTGCATCTCCCCTCTTCATTTTTATTACGCTGATTTAGTACATTTGACAAGTTTATTGAATGTAACTCTCATCCTTCTTTGAGGAGGATGAGATTGTAACACCAATATGTCGAATAAAAAAGTAAAATATTAATTCAAATATAGTTTTCAAGATCAGAGCATCAAGATAGCAACACATCATTCTTTGTGTGATACTTTCAGTTTATAGTGAAACATCCTCTGATGCTATAAGCCAGGGCACATCATCAGTGATGTAACCTGGGGTCCACATCAGACACCCTCTTCCAGGCTTCCCAGCGGAGGTTGATCTGTCCTCAGCTTGTGCCCTCCCAGCAGTCTCTCATGAATCTGTCCTCCTGATCCAGAGCCACCTGCAGGCTTTCTCTGCAGCTTTTGTGCTGTTGTAGATGGTTCTCCTCCTCCTCTCCCCTGTGATGCTGAGTGCAGAGTTTCCTCTGTACTCGGCACCAGGGGCGGACTGGGACAAAAAATCGGCCCGGGCATTTTGGACCAGACCGGCCTACCACATTCGATAACGCACACCTTTCCGGTCTTTTTGCTCTCTTAAATGTGTATACCAACTGTGCAACTCTTTAAAACCACAATGCCATGCAATTAGTTAATGGGAATCAGTGAGAGTGGACACATTAAATACTTACAAGTCTCTCTTCTCTCTCACTAACACTCTCTTCTCCTGGGGATGCTTTCTCAACCTAGCTCAACAATACATTAACAGAGACTTCATTGTCATGGTTTACCACAAAGTGAGGTACTAAAGTAGTGATGCCCTTTTGTCCAGGTGGGGATTTGAACCCCTAGTCTCCTGCATGGCACGCAAAGATACTAACCGCTCTGCCATCGGGGATTATATCCCTATATTATTGTTTGGGCTCATTCTCCATTCATGTTGATAAATTACGAAAAACTGCAAAGTCCAATCGGTTTGAAAATTGACAGCCGTTTTTTTTTCTTGCAGTTTCGCTGCGCCACCTTTGCGTTTTCTCTCCATATCAGTAGATCCTATGAGATCACGTTTGACCCACGTTGCACTGCACACTGGCGGACCGAGCCAAAGGCTCATGGTATGATTGGGCCAGCCCCTTGTCAGTGAAGAAAAATAACCAATGGGCCGCAGAGTAGCGTGTCTCAAGGGCCAGCCCAGTGGTTAGTAAACAAACTCTTGCAATGACTTTATTTGCCGAAATCATTATGCAGGCGGGACCAAACTACGCAAAAGGGGTTGTTTAGCAATGTGATTGGGCCAGCCCAGTGTCAATCGGGCCGCTGATCAACTGGTTGTATGGGCCGGTCAGCTATTTAAATAATAATAATAAAAAAAAGTGTCAGGGGATTGTCGGCCCACGTAGCACATCGGCCCACTGGGCAAATGCCTGGTGTGCCCGATGGCCAGTCCACCCATGATTGTAGAGATAGTCTAAGTGACAC
>OMLB01053572.1:0-14678 GCA_900302555.1 Myripristis jacobus
GGAAACCCTAACCCCTAACCCAAAACTCAACAATCATAAATCCTTCTAACAAGTATTAAGGAGATTAAGGGGGCACGACTGATTACAGTATTAACTGGTTATTGGCTGAATCTGTGTCACTGACATGAACATGCCCCTTTAAAGAATGTTATTTTCAGACTATAATATTTAGTACTATTGTTTTCACTTCTAGTTGATGGGTTTGCTTTTGAGGAAATTCTAATTCACTTTTCACTTCAATTATAATTCACTTGTTTTATTTTCTGTGACTCAGTATCACCTGGGTTACATTCAGGTGAAGTGGTTTCTTCACTTATTGAAAACCTTTATCAAGCTTGTATAAGAGCAGTGCTTGACAGAGGAGCAGATGTGGGCTAATAGAACTACCCTGCAAGTGAAGCTGCTCATAACAGGGTTATCAAGCATTTTGAATGGGTACATAATTTTGAATTTAGCTTGGCCATGGCTAGAGATATGCGATGGGAGCCTTGTCAAAGTTGGGATACGCAAACAGGTAGAGCTTGGGCTACAATTGGGCTGTGTGGATGTTTTTTATAATGAATTAAGCAAAAATGTATATACTTATAATGAATTAATTAGTTTTGTGACCGTAAAAGAAGCACAGCCTGCTGGAATGTGAAGCAAAACTAAAGCCATGCACCTATTCTGAGATAAAGCATGAATATTTTACTGAAAATTATGTCTGATATTACCTGTCCAAGAAGAAAAGATCAGTGTGTGCCAAAATTAGTATGGAATATTACTTTTTGTATCGAAACACATTGAAATGTGGGCAACGATGAGATGGACAGAATATGTCAAAGTCACACATCATTTGCCATGTGACAAGTGAAAATAAGATAAGACAAGACAGAACATTATTAATCCAGAGGGAAATTCTTCTGCCTGAGATTGCTTAAATAATTACAGTAAAATAAGTAACTCGGGGTAGTAAACCAAATGAAGCGAAAAGATAAATTAGCAAAATAAAACAAAACAGTAAAATCAATAAATGCAGTAGCCCTGGATGCCTAATACAGGGACTTTGCTTTATTGTCTTCTGTGTAGTGGCTGGTCCTTTAAACTAATTGCACTCTCAACCTCAAAAAACACATTTTCAACAAAACTGAAAATGCAGTGAAATGAAGTATGCCTAAATCATAGTACACAGTTGAATTGAAAAGTGTAATGTATTTAAAAGACTAATGTTTTCTGTTCTTTTCTGTACGAATGTGGATGTGTATACATGTATAACTACATTTACATACACCTATGAACGAGTGAATAGTTGTAGATATTTTATGTACTTTATTTATTGTATTTAATGTGTTTATAGCAAATTCTCTTATAATGTATGCTGTACAAATCTTCTTCCTCTTTGTGCAAAACATCTGAAGCAGGTCTTCCAGATACCAGAGATGACATTTGAACAATTTGGCCCAGTTACACTAATCTACTGCGTGTTACACCTGACTGCTTACACAACAAGCATTTCACATCTGTTCAGTGAAGTAAGACCACAGTTCACTGAATACATCATAGACCAAATTTGTGTTTCAGTATGGTGCACTGTTTCATTCACGAGCATCAAGTATAAACTGAGAGTAGTTTGGAGCACAGAGACACTCCCAGCAACCACTGAGGGGTAGTGTTTCTCTTCATAAGATTTTGTCCTCACCAACAACTGTGTTCAGAACCTAGCTACAGAAAACACTGCAGACTGTGCTGAATGCCTGCGTGCTGCTGAACAAACCATCAACTCAAATCTTATAATATGTTTGTCTCTACAGTGGATCATGTTTTTTTTTTTTTTTTTTTTTTTAATCCCCATGATGATGTGTTGATGCTGCTACAGTAAATGCAGCATTCCTGTGTAGGGATAGTGAATGCAGCCCTGGGTCTGACTCCTCCTCCAGCTGGTTCCCTAACCAGGGCAAGACTACATGAGGCACCTGTTATTCGGTGCTCACCCCCTTGCGTCTGTCCTTTGTTCTCGGCTGTGGCTTGTTGTGTTTGTTGCCTCTCAGGTATGTAGTTCAAAAGTGCACGAAACATGGTGTCTTGGAATATGAGCTTCCCGTGTGTGTGGCATGACTCCTGCAACTAATATGATTGGACATTAACACATTGGATTGGACAGTCTGTTATAAAATATGATCTTTTTCATTCATCTTTTACATGTTGATATTTTGCAAGTAACTGAATGGTAGAACCAAACTAATTTCCCTATTTAAGAAAATAAAACCCCACAAGTAGACAAAACTATGACAGCATACTAGGGCCACTGCAGGGAGAAAAAAATTATAGAGGTGGGAGGGGGGGAGTTAATGCTTTATAACAGCATTCCCAGTCCTGCCATGGGATGGCGTTGTTCACAAAATATTTGTGGTAACTCGTTACATGGATCAACTATTTTTAGCAGTGTTTTGTAACCCTAATTTTCTACAGTTTTTATGGCAATCACATCCCTGGCCAGGTAACATGCCACTGCATCGGTTACCTCTTTCCAGTGCTTACTTGTCATACGGAGTGACTCTCTCCAATGGCTTTGTTGGTTTTGACCTTGTATCTTCTGGCTGTGTGGATGAGGCTGATGCATTCACATGAGATCCCCCTCCAGTTTGAGTTTTGCCATGACAAATAAACATAAGGGACAGAAATCAAGGGCTCTGCCTGCTGTTTGCTATTATTGGTTTCTTGGTGTGTCTGTCAGGGAAGGTGCGAAACAGACTAGCAAATAGCGTGATTTTAGGTTTGACTGAAGAAATAACTTTGGATGTGTGTCTAAGCGTTGTCAGGACCGCTGAGCAGTGTGCAGTGTTACAGTAGCACAGGACTTCCAATCTCTTGGTAAAGGCAGATCGTGGAGACATTTTAATAGTTTATGATCTAATATCGTCACACCCCCAGTGATGACTTTGTTAGTCACAGAGCCAGATATATTTAGTACCCCTGAATGATTTCCAAAATGTCGTGTTGCAGTGTAAAATGTAGCTAAGTTGTAGTAAATGCCAAACATTCCTAATCATTGGTATGGGCCTTTAATTCTCAACAATAATCAGCTAATAATATGGCATGAAAGGGCATGTTCAGCCAACCCTGTCACACAAGGTTTGCTAACTCATGCCATAGTCACAAAATTCAATTTACAGATTTGTGTCCGTGGACACGAAATGTCAATTATTTTCATCCATATGGAAATGATTTTAAACGCGTGTCAAATGAACATGAATTTGCTTTTTCATGCATATGGAGACAAATTAAATTTGTGTCCATGAACATGAGTTTTCCTTTATCAGAAGTGGCTAAAACAACTTCTGAAAGTGGCTAAATCACAGTAGCTTTAGCCACCAAACCTTAGATCCAGGTGGAGAAAAGTTATGTTTAAGCATAAGAACCACTTGGTTGATGTTAGGGAAACGTCCGGTTCAGGCAGCCAAAACAGAAACTGGACATGGTCTCGGATGCAAACCTGAATCGCCTGAGTGAAAGTCATGTTGATTGACCTGTTTGCCACCCACCTTCCTCCTAACGTGGAGTTTGTGGGCTCTTTACACTACCTCACGTTACATGCTACAGGCACAAAACATTTTTCCAATGCAAATACATTACTTTGGAGGTCATGCTGACTGTCATGAAAAAACTGACAATTTGTGTCCATGGACAAGCATCTAAGGATTAAATTTCATCGCTGTATTACAAACTGCCATGAAACTGAGCTGGCTCAGCACTACTCCGCCACTGAAATGATTTGCAAGATCATGTAGGGGTTTAAATGATGACTGATGATCGAGAGATAACCTTCATAAAGAGTGTGCTACTATTCTGATTGATATATTGTTAGTCTGATCTAATGCCTGGTGCACACTAAAAGAGCTCTGAAATTGTCTCCCAGGTGGAGACCTCACACATGATGATCATCTCCACTGATACTCATGCCTCCAGCACACCTACCCGGCCACAGCAATATTCTGACATTGTTTCTGTTGCTCACTACATGGAATCGAGTCTTGACACCAGAAAAGGGTGACAAGGATTGTTTACAAAAATATGTATCAGGTGATTGGATCAATCTGTCTGTCATGAGCTAACTCATCTAATCAGACAAATGAACCATATTCGTAGTGTGAGAGTGCTGACGCTAAACAAACAGCAGCACCTGTTACAGTGAAAATGGGCAAGCATGCTGGTAAGCATATTGCAGGCATGTTCGCATTTTGGTACATGATTCTCAATGTTTTTGTCAGGAAAATCTGTGTTGAAGATGTGATGTTTGTTTTCCAGCTCAGTTCACAGTAGCTTCTCACTGTAGGCTCCTAGGTCACACCTCCAGTTCCTTTAAGGACATTGAACTGCCTGTTTGGTGGTCTCCAGTCTAACACTTTGGTGTGTGGCCAGAACATGAACTTGAGAGATCATTTGGCTTATTGTTTGCCAGGTTACAGCACACCACCCACTTATAGATCGTCCATCTCAACCAAATGTCACAAAATACAGAAAAAACAGATTCTACCCTCAAGCCACAACAACACCAACACACAAACATTATCGACAAGAATGGAATGAAGAGTCAAGGAGCCCAATTGTATTCCTTAATATAAAAAATAGGCTAAAGAGAGAACACTGTTTTTTAAAAAAAGAAAAAAAATGCTACCAGTCCAAAAGTAAAAGCTTTTATGAAAGTCTCCTTAATCTCCAATGAAAATCCAAATGAGTATTTTCACTTGCTCAGCCTTTCTCCCAGCTACAGCTTTCCGGCTTCTGACGACTCCCAGGAAGGCAGTCTTCCACTCAGCAGCATTTTTCCATCTTCCTCCAGGAGCAAGGAGAGACAGGACTTTTATAGAGGCTTTTAAATTTGGACTTTGGTAACCTTTAGATAGTATTTGTTTATATTTTTTTAAATTAAGGAACAAAATCTGACTTTAACCCTCTGACTTTACTCCTTAATTGTTGGTGCTTTTTGGATAAATATAAAACATTTGATGTAAATCAGAGTGCCTCCGAGGGGATCAGACTGACTTTGTAACCTCCTCACATTACACTGTACTCAGGGCAGATTCTCAGCTTCGCCCAGCCTTCAACCACAAACACTCCCGATTGTTGGAGAGGCTGAGATTGGTGGCAGGAATGTAGTGTGTGGTCACCTTCATCTGGATTTCAGGATGGACAAGTCAAAACAAAATATAACAAAACAAACATGCGAAAAACATGAGACCCTGAAAAGTGAAGAAGTCCAAGGTATGTTGTTGATTATGGGTGGCTCCTTTCCCATGGTGCCAACCAAAACATATCAAAAATGGCAAAAAGTTACTATTGTCATTTGAAGTTACCAGTTATAGCTCGACAGTGGAATAACAGACAGTGCCTCCACAGAGTATTTCAGCGGCCTCTAGAGAATTAAAACTAAAACAATGGGAACTTTTCAATATAGCAGAAAGAGATTCAAGAGATGTGAAATCTTCACATAGACTTTGGAAAGACATAGGCCTCAGAGGTCACACACAACACCGAGTGCAAAACGGTGCCCAAATATGGATTTCCGTGTCACATTTTCTGAGATGTTTTATATCTGAATGTTTTTCTCTTAAATGGTGCTGGCTTCACTGAATTCTGCTGCCCCTTTCCAACTGAAATAATAATTATGCCAACAAAATGCTACCATGTCCAATGCTAACATTACATACATCACAGCCGGGTGACCTTTGACTGGCATTACTTTAAATCTTAGATTACAATTATACACAGTTTACAAGTATGTACATATGTACAAAATGGCAAAAGTACAAAGTGATACGAAATTATGCCAACGAATGGATTTATTCACTCATCATGGGTGGCTAGTCATTTAACCGTTAGCATTTTAGTTTTTAAAATTACGTTTATCAGAATTACACTGATTACACTGATCAGAATATTTAAAAAACAATGAGCAGAAATCTTTTCCATGTCCATACGTCCATATGTTGTAAATTATTTTGGAGGCATTGGGAAAACGGCATTCACTTCTATCGTAGACAATCGGTTTTATGATCCTGATGTCACAAAAATGCAAACAAATCAGAGACAGATAACAACAGGCACTCTGAGATCCATTAAATAAAATAGTCACACCAACTCTTTACCTGTCAGCTCCAGTAACATTCCTAAATTTGAACTTAGGGAGCTGAGATCCTGCACTGCCATTGTTGTCTAACCAGGTCTAAGTGCAAAACATAAAATCAAGTTTGGAACTTAAAAAGGTCATTAATTAACAATGACTTATTTGTTGGAGGAATAGAGGAATAGATATCCCATTTGATAAGTTTGCAGCATCAGTGAAATACACCTAGTTTATTCTATTAGGAACGGGGACGGTTACAGGCACAAACACATCTCTTGGTGGTGCTGGGGCATCAGTGAGGTATGTGCTGGGCCGCTCGATAGTGGGAACAGCCATGAGGATCATCTCTACAGCAGCAGGGACCCTGAAGATATCACTTCTCATGTGTGCCAGCTTTTATCAGCCATGCTGGTGTGACACATTGGACTTGATAGAG
Source organism: Myripristis jacobus (assembly GCA_900302555.1). NCBI lineage: Eukaryota > Metazoa > Chordata > Actinopteri > Holocentriformes > Holocentridae > Myripristis > Myripristis jacobus. Next base: position 6,540 of record OMLB01053572.1, read on the forward strand.
CCAACTGGAGTGAAGGTCGGGGGGTGGATGTCTGGACCAGGGAGTTACAGAAAGGGGACATGCACAGAGGGCCACTTTGATGGGTAAACTTTTGGGGGTGGCAGAGCCCAAGGGCTGGCAAGGATGGAGTAGGAAGTCATTTCCATCTTTCACCAAGTCTTCCATCTTATCTTGAACCCCAGATGAAGGGAGGTAGGGAAGAGACAAAGACGAGAGAATGACCTGGAGGAACTGAGAGACTGGGCCAGAGATTGGGACCGGGAATAGTGATGTAAGGGCTGACACTGAGATGGTGGTGTGTTATAATGGCATCCTGCTGAAACTGGAAGTTGTGGAAAGCCTTGCATTCAGTTCGTGTGGCCTGCTAAACAGTGGGGACTGTGAGGCAGCTGCATCCCCTGTGGTCACCAGAGACTGGACGCTGGATGACACATTTATTATAGAAACCAATATTGATCTTATTCACAGCAGCCATTTTGACAGAAAACAGCAGGGTAACCACAGGTGTTAATGACATTATTGAAGGTTCTGTTCCATTTAAGTGTTGCACAACCTTTCCAGTGAGTCAGTAGGCACAATACCAGCACCCCGGCTCTGTTAGGCCAAGTTCAGACTCACGGAGGATGTAAAAACATATGGCGTTGACTGTTCAAAATAAGTCTGGCAGTAGTGCAGCAGATTGACATGATTGAGTTCACCTGGCGGCTCCTCTGACATTAGAACGGTTGCTGTTGCTGTACTATTGGCAAAGGTGCATCTGCAAAACTCATTCATGTGCTGTTCCACAGCCAAGAGCTAACAGCTGGACTTGATGGTAACTTATGTTAAAGCATAACGATATGACAGTGGTGATAGTATTTCATGCTGCAGTTCAGTAATGAACACATATGTCTTCATGTTTTGCTGATGGTGCTCCATCAGAACAAGAAAGACCATTAAGATATCAAAAACCATTCAAATACAGTGGTCAACTAAAATATTTTAAATTGCATTTTAATTTGTTTGTTTTTCAATTCTCCATAAAAATAGCAACAGGGGGACATTTTGGCTATTTGTCATTTACAGTTGTTTCTTAGCTGAATGTAGTCATTAACAGATATCCGTTTGAACAATCACTACTGTTGTCAAAGTGAATTCTGTAATTTGCATTTTTCTCTGAATGTAATGCAGAACATTTGGATTTGCAGCTACTTTATAGTAAAATCCCAGTAGTAGGACTAGATGTACAGAAGGGCAACTAATTAGTCTTGCGCTTGATTTTGCAGCAGGATCTTGATCTAGCAGAATAGTGTACTCATCAATAATAAAACACAGTTCATCATATGAAATGAATGAGTTCATATGGTGCAACTGTGGTTGCTCTTTGCTGAACCAAATTGCAGTTTAGGTCGGTGTGGTACGAGTTCAACGCCTGATCTGGAGGTTGGACCTAAATGGGACTAAAGCTTAATTAATGTCATTAGGACCACATGTTATTGCATGTCAAAATGGCAGCTGTGAAACAGGTTTATTAAATGACCTACTCTATAAAAGAAAGGTTTTCTTTCCATATCTTATTTGTCATGATGCGTCAGTGTTGGAGCACGGTGACAGTTCTGTGTTGGATGACAATCATTCATATCACAGACATGTGTATACAGTTAAAATGAAAAATGCTGTATTTTAATTTTCCGTCTTCAAAAAGTACACCAGACTGAATGTTCAAATATAAATTAATCCAAAACGCTGAACATCATTTGACCCTGGAAATATACATAAAATGGTTATCAGACTGGGTAAACACAAACATATGATGAGTGAATGACTCTGGTCAAAATTATTTCAACTATCACCTCTGAACGGGCCTCTCCTGTGTCCTGGAGAAGGGGAGGGATGTGGAGACACAGTGGCGGTGAGTGTGGTTGCAGGGTGGTACTTTTGTCCCAGGCAGTTCAGCTGTCTCAATATTATTTCATGTGGCTGAGTCACATTTATTTATTTACTGCATGCATCTGCTGATATGTTTATTAAGCAACACAAACCTCTGCAAAGCCCCTGGCATTCAGGCCCAATGTTAAGACTTAGCTATTAGGGCACCTCTACTGGCTGAGGACGCAGCTACAACAGTTTTACTAAACAATATCAAAATAATTATCTCTTAATATGAAAAGCAGCTGCAAAATAGTTGTTGTAGTCTATTGTAGCCTCTTCTGTAATAAGGTGAAATGGAATTTGATATAACTTCGGGATTTTTTTCTACTGTCTTTTTAAAAAAAAAAAAAAAATTCAATTAGTGTGCATGTGTGTGTGCATGTGTGTATTTTTACACTAAAAGGATCCTGTTCAAAACTCACTGGTGTGGTGATGGGGCTGCTACCTGATGACTGACTGGATGGATTGTAATGTACTTCAGAGAATTAAGTAGCAGTGTAAACTGTCAGTGATGCATGTTGTTTGGGTTTTGTCACTAGGTCCTGGCTGAAGTGGTAGCATATGCTGTTGGACATGCACTGGGAGATAAAATTCATGTTCACTTCTTTTTCCCCACTCTCGATTATCTGTGCAAGTCGACTAAAAACATATCATTATTTACAGGAACAGAATGGGGGAGAAGTAGGGTGCAGTAAGGCTACACACATTCTAATGTGCACGTACACACACACATGCACACACACTCACTCACACACACACATGCACACACAAACACACACACGCACACCAGATTTACTGAAAAATTCACCTGGAGCAGTTGGAAGTTTAGATGCCTATTGATCATGCTGCAGTTTTTCTCTGGTTATTTATTTATTTATGTTTTACATTGTTAGGTGTGCTTGTTTGCAATGTTTTATGTGCGTGTGTTTTTCTTTTCTTTTCTTTTTTTTTACTGTGCTCGCCAGTGTGATTGTGGTTCAAATTTACACCCTATGGCCTTAAACCTGCAATATGAAACTTTTTTTTGCCTTGAGACCGGGAATCGCACTGTGAGTCCTGCCCCTCCTCCATGTTGGTCAAGTTCCTGCCCCTCCACTTGTCACTCACTGTGGTGAGCTGTCTGCTTTAAAATGGTTTGGCGCCTGAGGCTGAGGAAACCGGTATCACTGCTGCCACCACAGGAACTGAAAATCTGCCAACAAAGGGCGATGCTGATGTTCACTTGTGTTTTTGAACAAGTCTTTATCACTGTTATGACCATTTTATTGCCCTCCATATTTTTTTTCTTTAGTGTTATTTTTATTATCACCTTTTTATTTCACTGTTTTATGCACTCTTGTCTTTTACCCTTTCAGCACTTTGCACTACTTATTGTATAAATAAAGCTTGATTCATTGATTTGTTTTGCTTTGTTTTTTTTGTCTGGCTGGACTTCAATCTTTTCCTACTTTGCCTCACTGCTGTAACTGCCTTCCCCATGGTGCAGCTGCAAGCTTCACCTCCATACCTGCAGCACAGCTCACAACTGGCTGGGCCACACCACTCCCACACGGTGTACACCCAACATGTCCCAAACAGGCAAACAAGGGATTTAGGCAGTTGAGCCTGTGGACAAACACAAACGGGTGTATCTTATTTATTTGTTGGTTTAATTTCTGTAAAGTTGCATATTGTAGCTTCAGCACTACTGAACTGAGGAGATAAATGCATTTCTCCACAGGGTGCAGTCTATGTCCTGGCTTGAATGTGTAGCTCAGGGTCTTCAGTGAAGTTACAAGGTTAAGGTTAGGATTGGGATTATTATGACTTTATAAAAATAAAATTAAGACTTTGACCCTGGCGAAGCAGAGAGTGGGCATGCTATCTCATTTGGATAAATAAATTCATCTCCTTATTAAGGCGGCCTGACCTTTAACAAAACAGATTAATGCAACTGCACGACGTCGCAGGCCACTAGTAAAGATAGCTCAGATAGTATGCAAAGTTGTATGAGGTGAAATTTACAACTCAATGACAAATTTATCTAACATGCAAACGAGCTGCTCTTTCTCAGCCAGTCGCAATCGGTCTACTGTCCAGACATACATAACCTCAACGATTTTTTTTTTTTGAATTATAGTCATTAAAATAAAACAACCAAACTGGAATTTGGGGAAACTGCAAGCGAGCATTGCGGAATTAATCATTAATGACTGTAATAACCGGGCTTGCCTATGCAGTCCTGTGTGAACAGTTCACCTCGCATTTCATAAATACTAGTTGATGGTATGTGCTCGGTCGCTGCCAAATTCTGACGTTGTAGTGCAGGTTTCAGTGTTGCACAGGCCGGGCCTAGTGCTGCAGGTTGTCCGGTAGGGTGCCTGCCGAGCTGTAAGCATGCTGTTGATGTCAGGAGCAAAGGAGGGGAACGTGAGGAATGGCTGAAAACTGGCGATGATCTCCCACAGCAAACAAACCAGGACGAGAAATAGCTGCAGAATCGGACGCGTTTGAAGATTGGGAAAACACACGCCGCACGAATCTGCCTCTTTACGACGCCGACGCATGGTTTAGTTATTTAATGGGACACCGAAAACGCAAAAAACGCAAGGTAGTGCCGCCGTTCCCCCCTCGCCAGTGCTGCTGCTGACTTTATTTTCATGGACTAATACGACACACGGGTCGAGAAATGTTCCTATGCAAAAGGTAAATCACGGTTGTTTAATAAAGGCGGCGTTTGATTTATACCAGCAGTGAAACGGAGGGAAAAAGGGGGGAGCGAAGAAACTCCGATATTTCGCCGGGACCGCGAATGTGGTATAACTATTCAGGCATTTTTATTTTGTTTTGAAAGGCATTTGGAAGGCTTCATCTCATGCCACAACCCGAGCGACCACATGAAAAGTCGACGGCCAGAATAGAAGAAGCGTAAAGGCTTTTTTCCCCCCTCTTTGCTTCCACCTGAATCGAGTGAAAAATGCGAGTCCTTGTGTTCTGGATATTTTTGTGGTGTTTGCTTCGTGTTGGTGCCGCTGGTCAAGGGCAGTCGACTCCGGCCGTGTGTTCCCCCTCATGCAGCTGCGATGAAGATGGGGGTGCAGACTGCTCTGGGAAAGGGCTGACCACTATCCCAGCCGGTCTCAGTGCTTTCACCTACTACCTGTAAGTATTAGCCACTTAAAAACATGAAATAAACACTGAAACACGCTTGTGCATATGCCATACTCTCAGCATACGAGCCCTGTATGTGGGGTAGTGTTTACATGCCAGCATAATGTCAACTAGGGAGCTACATCACCCGGGGAAACTTTGCATTAATGGCTCACCAGTGAAGCAGCCTGTGTTATCAAACAGTCCTGCTTTGGGGTTTTAGCATTAGGCTTTAGCACTTGTGGCTAATAAGCAGTGCAATTACAGTCACGTCCCTCACTGTGGTTCAGCTCAGTTTGAACATTCAAGGCTTAATAACTTGACATCAACTCTCCGGTGTGGGATTCAGCCTCAAACTAAGTGGAACATGAAGAGACAGCTTTGCCTCATGTTAAATTCATAGTGACATTGACAAAACTGGTTTGTAACGGGGTGAGCAGCCTGCAGCAGCATTGCAGGCCACTCTGTGACTTTGTTATAAGCTGGAGTGTGAAATGATTAGGGGTCAAGCTGGTGACCTTAACAACAGAGTCGTGCCGACCCTGTCATTATCAGTGTGTAAACAAAGTGTTAATTTTAGGGAGAAAGTGGAGCAAAGGGACTGTGTTGGTTAGAACTTAATTTGAGCGAGATGGGTTTAGTTGGCTATTAGTTCATAAAGTGGAGGGGAACAGAAACTCCTCAGTTTGGCTAAAATGTTTCACAATTGCTGGGTTAATCATAAACTGAGTAACCCACCTCAGTGGACTGTGTTAAAGCGGAGATTTATTGCAGCTTGATGTAATCAGTGAGCTCCCTCAAAAAGGAAGGGGGAAGAAATATGACCTTGGCGGAGATTGCACAGATATCAGTTAATTTTAATATTTGTTGTTTGATTAACAAAAAAAAGTGTGAGTTATGCTGTCACCTTGTGTAAAATTTTTCAAAGTTTGTCCTTGTTTTTCACACCTCTGGATGTCTTCTGCTCTGGTTTGGGACGCAACATTCTTCTTCTTTTTGGAGAAGTGCTGCTGTTTATTACAGACAGTCTGATATTCAACCACGACATGAGACATTGTTTTCACAGATTGATACCACAGCCTTTGCTGCAACGCTCTCGCTGCTTGCCTGCCTTGGGACAAAACTTGAGGGCCATAATGTTTTCAAGCATGTGCAGTCTTCATGTCTCACAGTGTGTTCTGTGCAGAGTTACCTAAATGCTCTGTGACAGTTTTTAAGCACGAAGCTATGTAATACATCCAGTTGAAACCTTCAAAGTATGTGAAAGGTTGTTTCTCCCTCTCTCCTTGCTCTCGTTTGTTCCCTTGGTCTCTTGAACTTTAGTTGTCCTCTTCCACTCCCTCTGTCTTTTGTACATGGAGCGCTGGGGTTAGGGATCATGATGGATTAGTGAGACATATTGCAGCTGTAGAGCTCTTTCCCTCTCAGAGCTAATGCACCTACAATATTGTCTTGATGTGTAAAGAAAAAGCATGTCATTTATAAAGCCACAGTCATATATCGAAGAGGTTGTTTTTTTTCCCACAGCACCAAGAAACTGAAATTCTAAATGAGCCAGTTTACAGTCGATGTTGAGAATCAACAAAATGCCAGAGAGATGCTTTTTTTTTTATTTTGTTCATTTATGTAATGGAATGAAACCTGTGTAAATAAAAATATCTGGACACACACACATGCAAGCACACACACACACACACACACACACACACACACACACACACACACACACACACACACGCAAGCATGCAAACACTTAATTGTTTCTGTATGGTCCAGTGACACACACATCAGCTCACAGCTCGTGAAGCGGCCTCCAGCTGCTTGAAGAGCCTCTGATGATGATTATGATTCTGAAAGCATGAAGACATGTTGCATCATCTCTCAGCGTTCAGCCTCGGCGTCCGGCCAGACGGCCCGCCGGCACAAAACAACAAGAAACACAGCCAGTCCTGCTCACACGGGTCCCAAAGCCAGGCTCTGGGACCCCCAGGGGGGCCCCGGGGTCCTCAGAGCGGACACTGGTTCAGAAGGTCACTCGTGTTGTGTTGCTGCTCTGCTGTCAGCAAATCACTTCCCATCAGCTTTGACTGGGAACCAGCCACCTCACCAAGTGCCAGTCAGCCAGCCAGCCAGTCAGGTAGTCAGTCAGTCAGCCAGTCAGTCAGTCAGCCAGTCAATCAGCCAGTCAGTCAGTCAGCCAGTCAGTCAGTCAGCCAGTCAGTCAGCCAGTCAGTCAGTCAGTCAGTCAGTCAGTCAGTCAGTCAGTCAGTCAGTCAGTCAGCCAGTCAGTCAGTCAGTCAGTCAGCCAGTCAGTCAGTCAGCCAGTCAGTCAGTCAGTCAATCAGTCAGTCAGTCAGTCAGTCAGTAGTTGGTTATGTTATCAGTCGGTCAGTCAGTCAGTCAGTCAGTCAGGTAGTCAGCCAGCCAGTAGCTGGTTATGTTATCAGTCAGTCAGTCAGTCAGTCAGTTATCAGTCAGTCAGTCAGTCAGTCAGTCAGTCAGTCAGTTATGAGTCAGTCAGTCAGTCAGTTATCAGTCAGTCAGTAGTTGGTTATGTTATCAGTCAGTCAGTCAGTCAGTAGCTGGTTATGTTATCAGTCGGTCAGTCAGTCAGTCAGTCAGTCAGTAGTTGGTTATGTTATCATTCAGTCAGTCAGTCAGTCAGTTATGTTATCAGTTGGTCAGTCAGTCAGTCAGTCAGTCAGTTATGTTATCAGTCGGTCAGTCAGTCAGTCATTTATGTTATCAGTCGGTCAGTTGGTCAGTCAGTCAGTCAGTTGGTCAGTCAGTCAGTCAGTCAGTCAGTCAGTCAGTCAGTTATGTTATCAGTCGGTCAGTCAGTCAGCAGTCAGTCAGTCAGTTATGTTATCAGTTGGTCAGTTGGTCAGTCAGTCAGTAGCTGGTTATGTTATCAGTCGGTCAGTCAGTCGGTCAGTCAGTCAGTCAGTCAGTCAGTTATGTTATCAGTTGGTCAGTTAGTCAGTCGGTCAGTCAGTCGGTCAGTCAGTCAGTCAGTCAGTCAGTTATGTTATCAGTTGGTCAGTTGGTCAGTCAGTCAGTAGCTGGTTATGTTATCAGTCGGTCAGTCAGTCAGTCAGT
>OMLB01053574.1:0-19418 GCA_900302555.1 Myripristis jacobus
TTGTGCCATGGATTTCACATATGTTGTTTGTGATATTTAAAGATATTTTTTCACGCAAAGAAGACTACAATTTAGCACGAAGAATATTGATAATGTTAGGTTTTGTGTGAGCCCGCTTTGTGAACTACAACTCTTCGCTGCTCTCGGTGCGAATGATATACGTCACCACCCGCACTGGAAGCCTACAACAGACATGGCGATTTCTCTGCTCCGCGCTGAGTTTTTGAGGGTTTTTTTGAGGAACAAAACACACTGGCAGCTTGACTTGAATATGGATGGAGAAGAAAGGGAGGGAAAGGGCGATGATGTGACGTCACATACGCGACACAGCATGTAGTCTTTCTAATTGTGTTTTCTCAGCAGCATTTAACTGAACAATGGCGCAATAAACGGTCAAACCCTTGACATGGAAAATTGTTATTTAAGCCTATAAACAACATTTGTGTAATCCATGGCATGATGACGGGGGGATCAGAAAATAATAATTGTCTGTCCATTGAACAGCATGCAATTTTTTCGCTCCGAAAGGTCCCATGGGGGTCCACCGGAAGGGGCGGGACTTCACCACTCTGTATTGTTATTTGTGGACAAAAGTCAACCATATCCCTCAAACCCAGTTTAGACCTACTGAGAGTTTTCACTGGAAGTTGAAAACTCAATTAATTACTTTCTTTGACTATTCATTATGTAAATACAATTGTAGCCTACATAGCTGGTTTAAAAGTAGTGCAGTTTTAAAGCAGTCACGTCAGTATGCAGTTAATACAATAGAATAGAATAGAATAAAATAAATCTTTATTGTTCACCGAAGGTGGACAATTTTGGCTTACCAATTGCAGAAGAAATCACAATAACAACACATTGGATTAATATAAGTTATAAATAACAGCAAAATATAAAAGTGCCACAAAGAAACGTAACTGAGGACAGAACAGAACATAGATTTTATAAAGTTTAACATTTCAAGCTAGTGTTGCTATTCCTATTTTCAGATCTTGCTGCAGTTTACATTTACTGACCATTATGCTGTGATCTCTGCTAGTAAAATCAGTACATACAGTACACGTTCTTTTGGCTGGTTGCTGATGCTTGCATCCATTAAGTTATGATAATTAAATAAAAGTGTCATTAGCAGCACTGATCTGTTTTTATTTATTTATTTATTTTTGACCTTGGGGTGGGTCAGGGTGGTGGTTCAGGGGGTTGAGTTGGGGTTGGCCTCGGTATTTGAAAAATCCTGGCTACGGCCTTGCTCTCTGGTACTTTAGTGCTACATCTGTTCATCACATTAAAAGAATACACTGATTTAAATCTCTACCATTGTAAAATAATGCCTACAGAGAATGCTAGATTGAAGCAGAACGCATTTTGGCAGAACACAAATCCAGTCATAGAAAAAGTTGAATTATTGTTGTGTTGTCCAACCTTAATTGGCAGCTATTCCACATGGGAACGATAAATCTGGTGTTTGTTCAGTTTAACAGTACAACAAATTAAAGCCAGATTAACCTTATACAGGAAAAAGAAACAAATTAAGGATCATCACATGCAATATGACAGCAGTAGTGCTTGTGTTGATGTGCTCAGGCAGAAAAGCATATATGGGAAAAACATCAAGGGAGCTAAACAGAAAATAGTCTATAAGTACAATTAAATGTAAAAAGTACATTCATTTTAATTAGGAACTGCACTTTATGGAAATCATGACGACTTACTGCTATTTTAAGACATTTGAATATTGAATAGTAATACTTATAATGCAAATATAATATTAATTGTATTTGACCATAAACTATATTTTTTAAGTAGTGAATGAGAAACGTTTCTTGAAATAGACGTAAGTAATCATAAGGATGCATTCCTATATAACTTATATCAGTTTGAAACCACTACTGATGACATATACAATAAATTTGCATTATGAAAATTTGTCAGATTACAGCGTTGGATCCAAGGAGAGAGATACAAGGCATATATTTAGATCAGTGGTCATTTGAGGGATACAATCAAAGCTGTCAAGACTATTTGCATGATTGCTGAGAAAATATATTGATATTTGAAAAATGTGAAAAGTGATAAGGTATAGGGATTTATTTGATGCTATCAAAACTGAGCTTTCCACACATTCATGTTACTTTAGGCGTACCATCTGGTGGTCAAATATTTACATGGCTATGTCAAAACAAATTATTTTATAATTTCCAACTTACAGTTGGATCAGTGTGATGAATTATTACATGAACAACAATGACGAAGATTAATGTTTGGACATTGTGATAAAATGTGTGATTTTTTTTTTCTCCAAAGATATGGTTTTCAGATAAATTTCTGGTGATTTTTGCCGGATCTTTGCTCTTCACTATAATGCTAAAACTGGATCAAATTTGGACTCTTAAGGTGGTGAGTGCTAAATAATGCCCAGGTCTGTCTGCATGTGAGCTGCTGTTTGTTGGTCTGAGTTTCTACCTTAATATGTCTCCAAGGGCTTGCACGAGGGAGGAGGTGTTTGCGATGCAGATCTCACACTGACACCACTGGAGCCCATGTGATCCTCAGTGTTCTCTCCCTCTCCCTCCCAGCTATCCTGTCCTCTTTTGCCCAGGCTCTGTTCCTGGCTGCAGCTCCGCCCTCCTGTCCTACATGTAAAGAACACGCTGTTCCCTGCCAGCACCAGGCCTAGAAACACCACAAAAATGTCCTCATACCAAAGCATGTTACATGCATGTGAGTAGTAGGAAAATGTAGCCGAGTAAAATTAATTTGAAACATTGCAATGACATAAAATAAAATAACATAAATAACACTTGTTAGGCACATTTCCAATGGCTGTGTTGAACTGAACAATTTGGCTCCTGGAACATCACGACTTTAAAATATGTCACTGTTCATGACAAACTTTATTTAAAAAAAAATACCACAAATTTTTGGGATATTGGAGAAAATGTATTTAGCCTTATTAATATGATTCATCACTAGCTTTGTATTAAAATGCATTGATAAAATAACAGAAATCTCTCTCTCTCACTCTCTCTCTCTCTCTCTCTCTCTCTCTCACACACACACACACACACACACACACACACTGCAACACAGTCAGTGGCTGATAATGCAGTCCAATTACCTTCTGCATGAACACACACACAAAGACAGCAGAAATCTCTGGCAAGGCAAGGCCTGTGTATCAGAGCAGTAAACTTGTTGACTTGCTCCTGAAAATGCTGTAACCTGCAGTTTAATTTCTAATTAAATTAATGTTAAATGAATATGAGATAAGGTCCACAGCCAGATCTTTAAATAAAACTCTTGCATTAGTCCAACAAAACTGAGCCAAAGCTTTGTTCATTAAAGCAGTTTCAGTGCCTGGTTATCTCAGTGACTGGCCACATGACACCCATCCATCCATCCATTTTCTAAACCGCTTTATCCTCACAAGGGTCGCGGGGCACATGACACCCAAGCACAGCTGAATGCTAGTGGTGGTCTGATTTTGGGCAAACTGAAGGAATTCTAGCCAGAACAAAGACATAGCAATTTGGAAAGAAAAAAGCGCTTTGATTTTTAATAATATAATAATGCACAGAAAATCTCCGGAGAAAATTTGTATTCTGAATTCTGCTTTCGAGCCAGCTGACTGGGAAAAGAAGCCAGCTAGTAAAACATGTTGGCGTTTTATGTTTCTGCAAACCACGCACATGTGTATGTGTATGTTCCTGAACCAAAAACATGTCATATGAACATTTCAAGTTTCAGACAATGTTGTGGAGGCTGCGTCCATGTCACGTGACTGAAGGCTGTGCCATAACGTTGTGTAAAGACCAACAGAGTCCACATCAGGAAGCAGGGGGGTGATGGCCTGATGTTCACTGTGGAGCTCCAGTCCTGTGGACAGGTGCTAGTTTGGAGCTAGCTAACAGCTGCTAGCTATTATTAGCAAACGTTAGCTATCATTCACGTGACCTTACCTATTCTTACCATAACGAGCTAGCTAAAATTAGCTATGGAGCTAACAAAGCCAATGAAAGTGGCTAAAGCAGGGCTCTCAAGTCTCCCGCATTGGGCGTGAGACATACGCATTTCAACCCGTTCACACACTCACACGCCACACCTTGTATTTCTCATGCAGAGAAATTACCAGGATAACACCCACCAAGTCGCGCCGCTATTTTTTATAACATTGGAACAGGTAGAGGAATCAAGTGAGTTCCGGGTAGAGTTCAGAAGGCCCTGCCATGCACCAGCTAATCAAATAAAAAGAATATTCCAACGATACATTGATTCACGGGCCAGTCTCCTTCCAATGGGATGAAAGCAAACACACGTAGGAGGGTGAGGCAAGCAACAGTAGAGTCAGATCCAACACTATAAACATTCAAATGACAGCAGCCAGCTGGAGGTGACTCAGTATTGATCTGAGCAATAATACACAGTTTGCAGGCTTGGGTGACACATCAGCAGGATGAATGGAGAGAGCGTTGCCTTTGCTTTACACCCAGTTACTGTATATAAAGATCAGCATTCTTCATTCATTCCTTCCCTCCATGGACGTAGGCCCTCCTTTTAAGGGAGGAGGAGGAAGGAAACAGCAATAAATATTATCATCATGTGACTTCACTGATATTTGTCTTGTTGAATATATATGTATATATGTGCTGTGCTTGTTTTTTTTTTATGTTAAGTCAGTATCTGAATAACTTAAGGCTCTTGACTTTCAAGAACCTCATGCTAAATCTGGACAATCTAAATCTAGAAAAGATCTAGACCAGGACAAAGTGAGTGAAGTGAGTGTTGTGTTTGTGTGAGTGGCTGCAGGTAGCATTCTCAGCGGCTTATCTCCACGTCGGTGTCTTTTTATACTTCAGTAATCGATATGGTTATGGTTTGTTTTCACTAGTTATATAATTCATAAACTGATCATTTGACAACGCTGGTTTATCAGTATTTTTTTGTGATCACCAAAATAGCAAGTTATCTACAAAAACATCCTGAGACAAAAACTTCCACCTGGTTTCAGTGACATTAAAGAGGAGACAGTGCTTTTGTTTCCCTACAATAGTAATAAAGAGGTGGCCATTCCCACACTCATCAGCTTTATCTAATACAAGCTGCAGTGAAACCTGCCCTGTCTTAAGGAGCTACACCTACAACAGAATCCCATTCCAGTGGTTTTCAGTGGAGAGTTTTATGAAAGGATGTACATTTCTAAATCAAGCAACCACTGACCACTGAGAACAGTAGCAGTCTTCTTAACCACCTGACAACATGGACAGCATTTTAAAACCATGAGAAGCCGATGCCTTGTAGAAGTACTGATGGCATGATAAATCATATATTATACGTGGCATGGTAGCCTGTCAAGGACCTGCTGGTGTGTTCTTTGCCTGGAAAAGTTGGCATATGGTAACAACAAAGGATTGTAAAATAAATTGAAATGATATGTGACATCCAACAAATAAGAATTACTTGGTGATTTGCTCATATTGAATACAAGAGAAAGTTTTACAAGCAAATATAGAACAAATATAGAATTCACCATACTGGTGCTGGATAACCCCTGATGAGAGTACAACAAAATAAATTTGCATCTCCATTGGCTAAAGTAGCAATTTTGAAACACTTTCGAAAAAAATACAGGGGATTTTATTCGGCTTCCTTACAGATAACAGTGCATGAAAGCATTGTGGATGACTGCACTTTTCATTTTGCAAATCAACAGTGAAAGGCTCTTAAGCTGGCCTTGGTGTGTGGACTGTGGACCAAGACTTAATGACTAAGGATGGGCTAATGTGGACCCTGAGGTTGCACCTGTTAAGAACCACAGCGGTAGACCAATCATCATCATCATCATCATCAACTTTATTTCACCAGGATAATCCACTCAGTAAAAATATACTGTTTTCCATGCAGTCCTAGGTACGTACAATAAATATATTACAAAACAAGACACTAAAGTCACTTTAAAACATAATATTGCACAGCAGTAACAAGTAATGCAGACACCAGTGTCAGCGTCATGTTAATGTGAATGTTAACGGCCATCCATCCATGGAAATCCATTCTTCTGTCTGTGTTTGGATATGATGAATAAGTTTGTGTTTGAAGGGCTGCAGGTTTGTTTATTCCCCAATAGACAGGTCAAGCTGGTTCCATATTACAATGGTACATGGTGTATACATGCTGCTCTGCCTGGGATTTGATACTCCTGTCACTCCTATTGGATTGGATTAGCGCTCATGTCACAGCTGTTTCCATCTTAACACATTAGGACTCCCGATTCACCAGCCTCTTATAAACCCTCCCCCCAGCCTTTAGCTCCATTTCACTGCCCCGCTGCCCCTCCCACCATCCCTTGCTGCTCACTCACTCTGAGTACATTGTGTACCCAGCTGAGCATGAGACTCGAAAGCACTGACACATTGTTGTGCGCTGTGTGAGCACCAGGCATTAGACAGGATATAAGGCCGAATAACATGGCATTGTGCGATTGTGGCTATAGAACATATGGTCACAATAGGGAGCATCACCAAGGTTGCCCCATGTCCCCACCCCTATTTAATAATCAACAAATCCCAATTAGTCCAACATGCTAATCAGACATCTTGAGCTGAGCGGGTCATCTGAGGCCAGAGGAGCCGCTTTTTTGCACTACAACAATTGGGATGTGTCACTCAAAAATTCTGGTGATTTTAGGCCAGAATCAAAATATTGTTTTCTTCTGAATCAGCCCAAGTCACAGCAATGTCTCCTCAAAGTCCACATACTGATGAAAAGATTGTGGTTCTAAACTTGCAAAGTGATGATGAGGTCACCAACTGCAGCTGTGATACACAGCAAGTGGTAGCATCTGCAAGCCACTGACTAAAAAGTAAAAGGAAAAAATATTTTCTGAGGGTTTTTTTTCTCATAAATTTGTCACTTAGTAATCACAGAATTTTCAGGGGTTTTTTCTCATGAATTTGTGAGTTTTTTCTTAGAAATTTACAGCTTTAATATCAGAAATTCTGAGGGTTTTTTTTTCTCAGAATATGACTCCCCCTCCCCAGGGGTCATAATTTTTTTCCCCTACAATGACACTTATACACCTTTGTAGAAAATCTCCTGTGCAGTTATTTAAAAACTAATTTGACGTGATTCTCTCATTCTCAGTAGAGGCTCTTCCATTTCTTCACAGTCAGTAGGATCATGGTTGTCTCATTTACACCCACTGATATTATGGTCAGAAGTGTATTAGATGTATTTTATTATTTATTTTGTCTTTGTTGAAACACGGCTCATCAGTTTGTATGTATTTTCAACCCAAAAAAAAAGGAATTCCTTTTAGAATTTATAAATACATTATCAGCTTTAGAATTCAGATAGATGAATCACTTTGCCCACATCCCAGCCTGTGGTGCAGTCTCAGCTATTAAACTTTATTATTAAGTCTTTAAAAGGAAGTCATGGGTGTTTCTGTGGGTTTTGTATGAAGGATCCTCAACACAAAAACCACCACAATCACCACCTTATGAGTCTTCTTGTTTGGGAGGTTAATGAAAAGACTTTACCAGGGATTTGAGCATATGTGGATTTTTTTTTTGTCAACAGATAAAACAAATCCTGTGGGATGATCCAATCAGGATCCAAAGGATTATTCATGACTGTGGGAAACAACTTCCTGCATTTGGTTACCCGCCTAAGTATACAGTGACAGGGCACAGACGCTGTAAAACCAATATTCAGTTTGCTATGCTCGGATGAGCAGAAATACCTCTGAGTGGTAGAAATAACAGAAACCAACCCACATTCCAGAGTGCCACCACTGGGGAACAGGGTCACCGAGTTGCTGTCAAGATCCAACTGACTGAGCTACCAAGTACTGACGAAAATCCTACAACTGATTTACTGAAAAACAAAGAAGAATTAAATATAGAACTTTCTGTGGACATATGGCAATCTGTATTAAATAAGATACTCTCAGAAGAATGCTGGCTCTTAAATGGTTCTTCAAAATGCTCTCTGGTTCAACAAAGAACCATCACCAGCTGGAGAACCTCTTTATTTAAGGGCTGGTTCTTCACACATTTTATGTGGTTCTTTAAAGTACTTAAGGTTCTTCATGTTTATTGAAGTTATTTGGTGGTGATAGCATGAAATTAGGACTGAAAGTAACAATTATTTTCATTATCAATTAATCTCAATTATTTTCTCAGTGAATGGCTTAATGTCTCAGTCTATAAGACAATAGAAAACAGTGAAAATGTCACAGCGTCACAGCTGATATTTTTAATACCTCATCTGGAACTGAATGAAGGAAAACGGAACGCCAAGAAACAGCCTACAACATGTTCATGTTGGTTTTCAACCTAGCCATTACAATTTGCTTTAAAATGTTCAAAGAACCATTTATTATGAAAAATTACTAAATAACCATTTAAAAAAGGTTCCTAACTGAACCAGTTGTGTTCACAAAGAACTATCTTAAAAATAGGGTTAGGAATCTCTGGCATGAGGCGGATTCGATACATATCTAGATACACGGGTTACGATTCGATTCAAAAACGATATATTTTTAATACAGAGCGATTCGATACGATTTGATACGGTTTAAGAACGATATGATTCGATACGGTGTAAAAACAATACGATAGTTAACATTTGTTGATGTAGACCGGGCATCACCAAACGGTGGACCACCAGTGACGGTTCTGTCCGGACCCGTGACAATTCTAATATTGTTAAATAAATCATTCGTTGTTATTTTTTCTCTGACGGCCATGGCTACAGACTGCATGCGCAGCTAATCTAGCTAATGGGGCTTTCACATAGTGCACGCGCGGCACAGACCTCTGCCGGCGCAGCCATTCATTGTGTATGTGATCGCGAGGCACGAGGGCACACCAGTCCGCACGAGCTGTCTGGCGCTGGTGCCCGTGCACGCTGCGCCCAAGTTGAAAATGTTTTAAATGGGCGCAGTGCCCTGTGACGTCACCTCGGTGCGTCCAACAGGAGAGAATAGTGGAATAGTAGTGCATATCTCATGATGTCAATCATCTAGATTTCTAGCCTATTGTGGAAAGCAAAAACATCATATTTCTGCCAGTTTTTAAACACACCTGGTATTCCCAAATTGTTGGATATCTCTCTCCATGATTGGGCTTTTTTAAAGAGATCCCGGTAGGACTGTAGTCTGATGTCCCACAGCTCTGCACACAGAGAGACAGCCACTGTGATGTTTTCCTCCATCCTCCTATTTTTTCTCAATTCCAATATTCTCTCCTATTTGAAGTGCCGAGGTGACGTCACAGGGTGCTGCGCCCAAGTTAAAAATTTTTTCAACTTGGGCGCAGCGCCCTGTGCAGCGGCAGCGCCAGCCAGCTCCGCGCTGCATTCTTCTCGGCACCCTCACGCCCCACAATCACATACACAATGAATGGCTGCAGCGGCCGAGGTCTGCACCGAGAGTGCACTATGTGAAAGCCCCTTAATGTAACGGAGCATGTGCGAGAGTCCTTTCATGAGCTCTCGCGTTGTTTTAGAGATGAAAACTGTAAAGCCTTAGGCAGCCAACTCCTAGTCTCGCTGATCCACAACTCTACAATCGATTCATCTAAGGACTCATGGCTGATTCGTATCGATTGCAGAGTCTGCTACCGACACAGCCGTATCTCTCACCTGTAAAATCGGTTATACAGTCATATCGGTTAATCGTTCCCAACCCTACTTAAAAATGATTCTTTTGCTGTAAGTTCTGTAAAGAACCATTTGTAGTTTCTGAAGGAACAATTTTTTCCTTGTTCTTTGGGGCCCCTTTCTTAAAAGAACCATCTACAGAAATGGTTCTTTAAAAAACCTCTTGCTTTTTGGTTCCAGTTAGCACCTTTATTTATCTGTGCACACTCCTCCTCAAATTGTTTAAAACACAAATGAATCCAATTTAAAATTATTTGTTTGTACGTTTTTTCTCGCAAATTTACCACTTCAGTGCCAGAAAATATAATTTTTTTTCTTGTAAATGTATGACTTTAATCTCAAATTTTTTTTTTTTTTTTTTTTTTCAGAATATTGGCCCCTCCTCACTCAGCTCTGTAATTTTTTCCTTCTTCCTACAGTGGCCCTAATATGGCATCAAAGTTATTCAATTCAATTTTATTTGTATAGTGTCAAATCATAAAAAAAAGTTATCTCAAGGTGCTTTACAGAAACCCAGCAGATATCAGCCAAATTCATGGACCAAAATCTCCCCCAAGAGCAGCACAGAGTTGACAGTGTCAAGGAAAAAAACAGGACCAAAAACCTCGAGCAGAACCTGGCTCTGGGAGTGCAGTCATCTGCCTCAACAGGAAGGGTTGAGAGATGGACAGAGAGAGAGAGAGAGAGAGAGAGAGAGAGAGAGAGAGAGAGAGGAGCACATTGCAGGACATTGAACGAAGTTGGACATAGGGCTGTATAGTAATACTAGTGGTGACAATAGCAGTAATGACAATACAAATAGTGTTGCATCAACAGTAATGATCATAATAACATTAACAGCAATAATAATACTTCTTCTGATAATAGTAATAATAGTAGTAGGAACAACAAGAATAGTAATAATGATAATTATATGTCTGACTGTAGCGGGACTGAGAAATACTAATAATTGGAATAGTAATAAAATGACTAGTGACAACTAGTCATTATATATTGTAGAAATGGGTGTTGATCAGGATCATGGGGGGGCAGCAGGTGCTTTGCCATCATAGATGCAGACTCTACAGCTCCAGAGGCAGAAATACCTGCTGAAAAGAGACAGAGGAAGAGAGAAAGTTATGAGGTCAGTTAATCTTTTTTTGGACCTATCTTCTTAAAATGTCCTCATTATTCTTTTAATCTAGCAACAGAGTGATCTTTTTGAGGCGATAAATTGATGACTGTGGTAAATGATTCAGCCCCACTTGGTATCCACAGAGAGATCCAGTCAGCAGAGGAGAAACTGCAGCCTCTTCACTCATCTCCCACGCTGACACAGGGGGATTCCAATTATGGATGCTTTGCCTTGAGTCTTAGTCCCACCCACAGGACATCCGAGCTGAGGAGGCGACAGAAACTAAGTCAGTGAGAAGCACCTACAGTTACAGACACAAGAAGGAACAAGGAATGATACAGAAAAAATATCCAATGCCTGTACTGTTTATACATCCAATGACTTTATTAAACAGAGATCACACACAACATCTGCCCACATAGGATGTGAGTGGTGGAACTGGCCAGATTTTACTGAGGGGAACCCTCCTACCATGAGATCCAGTGGATTCTCACCTATGGAAAAGCAATAGGCCTACATGCAGGGCAAGGGATATCACTGGTATACCCTTTATATATTGTCTACTAGATTATTCAGTATGTTTTTCCCTCAGAAAATAATTCCCCTGAAAATAAATCATATTTTTGTTTGTAGAATGCAGTAGCAGCACTGGGTGTGTTTTCACTGAGAATATCAGTGAATATCTGATCTGTACTGAGGTGAACTCCTGGATCACCCTTATCCTGAATCCAGCAACAGTTCAACAAACACGTCCAAGTAGGAAACTGTCTTTTGACTTTTCAGTATGAAGGATGATTTGGAAAGAACATGGCCCTAACAATTCATTACAAAAAATTGGCCAGGGCTTCCTAAACTTCCTAAACTCCCCAATAAGATTTTTTTTTTCTGAAAGCTCAGTTAAACAAAATTGGGTCATCTTTTGTACATATTGAAGCAAAGACATATAAAAATAGTTTGAAACAGAGTGCTTAGTCTTGACAGACAGGTTGTTCATTTGTTAGACCTGCACTGATCTAGGTCTAGATCTGGTAGGACAAGAGCGCCAAAATGATTTTTGCAGTTGGTTAAAATTAACACAAGTGGCACATCTTCTAAAAATAAAGACACAAATAAAGTATGATGGTAAAAATCTCACTGCCATAGGTCATATTGCCATGACAGCCATCTTCCTCTGACGTCACACTCAGGGTGGGAGGCTCCAAAGATGTTATTAAGATGTACTGCTGCATTGCAGGTTGTGTCTTTTAGAAATGTAGAGAACCTGACAAAACATTATTGTTCCCTGCTTCCCAACTGATGAACATCTGAAAATACAATGAATGGTGTAAAGAATCTGGAGGGACTTTAGGTCATATTTCAAGGTAAAACAATATATTTGATCATATTTGATCACCTTCAGCACAGCCACTGGCTGTGCTGAAGCTTGCAGTGTAACCTGAGCTGCCCTGTTAGGTTCTCCCCCGAGCTCAGACGTTCTGCTGAACTCAGCAACGTTATGTGACGTTAGGCTCACTGGAACACATCATTTAATTTAATAAAGGTGTTATTTTAGTGAAAAATGATGGATTTACTGTCTGTTCTAGGCAACTTCCTGTATGACAACACTGAAGGCAGGTGGTAAATAACCTAGAGATGGAGGACATGCAAAATCTCAGGCTCAGTTACTATGCTTCCCTCTCGCCTCAGGTTCAGACAAAAATATGCAGCCCGATCTGCACTTAGTGCAGGAACTCTCTGAGAGCACCGAGAGCACTCACTTACAAATCTGTGTAAAGATGGCATGCCAGTGAAAAGCTAGGTTATCAAGTTGTTGTTTTTTTCAAGTTAAAATATTGGTATCTTGTGAAACTAGACAACTAGGAATTCTCTGGTACCAAGCATGTCATCCTAGGTTGTCAGCAAGCAGGCTAAATATTGCCACAAAGTTCAGCTAAATTTTGGCGAGGTAAAAATTAGTATGGAAACTTCAGCAGGGTCCCTTGACCTCTGACCTCCAGATGTCTGAATGAAAATGGGTTCTCTGGGCAGCCCCGGCTCTCCCCTTTACAGACATGCCCACCTTCTGCTAATCCCATGCAGTTTGGACCACAAACCCTGCAGTCCACATGTGTTCTTGTGGCCTGTTGTAAAATGGTGTGTGTGTGCAGACTGTGGCCTAAGCAGTCTTGGAGTTGCATCAATTGGCTTTGACTGGAAAGCTGAGATTTTTATTTATGTGTGATGATGTACTTCCCCATCGAAGCCATTTCATGGTAGTGAGAACATTTTTCGAAACTTGACATCACTGTATAAAGTGACCCGTTGTGACCTTTGGGATATCACAGCCT
This sequence comes from Myripristis jacobus, assembly GCA_900302555.1. Classification (NCBI taxonomy): domain Eukaryota; kingdom Metazoa; phylum Chordata; class Actinopteri; order Holocentriformes; family Holocentridae; genus Myripristis; species Myripristis jacobus. The sequence continues at coordinate 13,108 of OMLB01053574.1, forward strand.
CATGAAACTGTACAACCACAAACTGGAGGATTAAAAAAAAAAAAAATGCAATAAATCCTAATATCAAATCACAATACTAAAGAATCACAATACATATTGAATTGGCATCCATGTTTCATGATTGTATCGAATTTGGAGAGAACCATAAGCAGCCATTATGACAAGAAAAAAGAGGTAAACTCATGACATGAATGAAGGTTCAGTTCCATTTAGGTCAAACCGAGCCACGGCCCTGGTGGTGTGCATGTCGGCTCAGTGGAAACACTCCGCCGCGTTTCAATGGAACCAAACCTTCATCCATGTCAGTAGTGTGTTTAGCCTGCAGCTTCTTGTCATGATGGCTGCTGTGACTATTGAGCAACAATAACTGTTAGCTTGTTAGCATGGCAAGCTGATTTTGTGCTGAATAGGGGAGAGTGGGGTAAGATGAGCAACTTTTTACTTATGTTGTCCTGGAGGTAAGGAAAAATGACAGAAATAGAATGAAAACATATACCTTTATTTCAGGATGTCTCCTATCAAATGAAATTATCAGAATGCATCTCTGACAAAGCTGCCCAAAATAATGACTTCTCAAACAAAGTGCTCCTGCGGCTCAACTTGCCCCAGGTTAGGGGTAAGTTGAGCCAAGTCAGTGGGTAAGTTGAGCCATCTGGGGGTAAACTGACCACCTGAGTTTTAAAATGTAAACCTGAGCATATTGTGCTAACAAACACTTTTAACAGTTTTGAACTTGTGAGAACCAGTTAGTTTCAAAACCATTTAACCATTTAATCAAAACTACTATTCAATATTCCAACTGTCAAGGTTGCAGGGGAATATATGTTGATTTACTTAACTGTTGTATGTAGTTGTCATAAATAGTTATTAATGTTTTCAAATATATGAATTCTGTTATCTGTCAATCACATTAGCCAGATTGTCAAAGAACTCCCCAACTGTAGTTCTACTTAAGGCTGTAGCCCTTCCCAAAGATGTCGGATAGATGGTGGTGTGCCATAAAATTCTTGAACCAATCTTTACCTAAAAAAAAGTAATGGTACTGTATTGAACTACACAAAATAAATGAATCTATGCCAACTTACTGAGTCATGTTGTTTCTCACACATCCTACCGGCTAAACCTTTCCCTCTCCAGTTGCTGGGGGTAGTAATGTTGTTTCTTTCTGCCAATTCTAATGCCAGTTCACGGCATTTCTTTGGAGTAAGGCCATGAAACTGCTACGCGAGCTTCTTGCTATGGTCTGCTGGCTCCTTCTCCACCTCCTCTGGGAAGACTCTTTTTGCTTCTGCAGTTCCACCGTACCCTATTGTTTTACTTCTTTTGCCTCCCTCTTTTTCATGTACCTCCTCAATGTTGATCTGTCAATATTTCTCTCTTTTGCCACTAATCTGATGGACTTTCCACCCTTGACATCATTGGCTGCCCTCTCCATCTCTTCAAAGGATGTTGAGCCCCAGCTTGTTTTCCTCTTGTAGGTTCTCGGCATGATACCTTTTCTACAATGGTTAACATATGACAAACACACCAAACCAGTTGAGTATACTCAAATGAAATACCATTTTAAATGTCAGAGACTTAAGTGAATTTCAGTGCCTTGTGGTGGGGTAAGTTGAACCATTGGCTCAATTTACCCCACAGCCTTTGGCTCACTTGGCTATGGGGCAAAGTGACCCCATAGCCACCATTTTGGAAAAAACAGGCTAGCTTAGAAATTCAGGCTAATCTTTAGTGAAGTGATTTGCATGATTTTATACGTTAGCAAATCACCAACATGTATAATATATAATTTTAGACCCGGATAAATTTGCTTTTAACAGTCATTTTACCTGATATGCAGAAAATTTACTTTGACAAGCAAAAAACAGTTTTTTGTGTAAAAAAAAAAAAACTTACCCCTTCTCCCATGTGCTTCTCTGCTTCACAGCAAGATGAAAGTGATGGGTGCTTCCTGAATTTATGGTCACATGACAAAACGTGTACGGTTACCTAGATACAAGGGGTGGGTCAACTTACCCACTGGCTCATCTTACCCCACTCTCCCCTACACATCCACCATTTTCCTAAGGGCTGTTTTCTGGAACATGGTGTCAGGAGGCAGAGGTCTGGGAAGCGCTGCAATAGAATATGTTGTCCCAAACTGACAATGGCGTCAGGCGTTTTTAGCTAGCGAGTTATAGCTAGTGATGGCGTCAGACAAGAACCGAATTTAGCTAGTGATGGCATGAGATGTGAACTTTCTCACAGCACTTGTACTACAAGCTTCCAACATTCAAGTTCTACCACAATGTTAGCTGTGAAAATATTTCCCTACATATTGTTAGCTATGACAATATTTGCTAACAAATTGTTGCGCTGCTAGTAAGACCTGTATCTCAGTTTCAACAAGCGGCATATTTTCACTCAGTTGGTTTGGCTTACCAGAGTCAAGATAACCTGGTTATCTGAGGGAGTGCTTACCCAGCCCTGTTCAAGTTTAGTTCTTTAGAAAATGCAGCCCCCAAAACTCCATTTTCATATTTAGGAACTCTCAAATCTTGGTTGATGATGAAGATATCACAAGTAATACTGAATAAGAAAATAATTGATTTGAACTGCGTTCACTATCCTTGTAATAATATGTCAGAGAGGTTATTTGGTTTTTGACCATTTATTTCAAGAAAAAAAAAAAACTTTTCAAACATATTTACAGCAAAAAATATGATGCTTTGCTCAAACATCTAATGGCTCCAGTCAGCTTCATGAACAAAAAAGGTCATATTTTACACAACATCTGAAAGAGACATTACTGTACACACTGGAAATATGTACTAAAAGAGAAAGTACAAGATGTTAAACAGAATCACTTAAGCTGTTGCTCTGTGTTAAGTCTATGTTGAGGCAGTGAAATGTTTTGCATAGCATAGAGTGTTTTCAAGTGGAATCATTACTAGAAGTGTATGAAGAGTGCTCAGTTAAATTGCTCATAAAATACAGTAGAAGGGCATCTGGACAAGATGTTTAAACTGTTATATAAAACTGCTAAAGTCACAGAAAGATCATCGGTTATCTGCATTAAGCATGGCAATGCTAAATCTAGTCTAGCCACATTTGGTTTGTTACTTAAAGAAACACTCTCATGTCGAACACTGTGGACCAGGCGCCTCAGAGGTTTCCAACTGAGCAAACAAGAGGTTTCCTGTATGTGTGACACACTAGTCACTTAGGTAAAAGCTCAGAATAAGAAATATTCAGGTTATTTTGCCATCGAAAAAAAGGCAAAAGCTAGGTCTTATCTCTTGCTACGTTTCAGGTAGTCAAAAACAAAACAGCACACGGAGAATCAGTCAGAGGTTGGTTGAGACTGAGGAGATCTAGTCTGAGGTAAAACATCTATCAAGCTCAGCAAAAAGTGCCCTTTGAGTCAGAATCCCAGGCAAGTCGACCACTCGCTAAGGTTGCTATTCTAACTGGTAAGACCGAGGGTGAAGATCTTCCAGAGTGCTAGGAGAATGAGGTAGGAGCACACTATTTAACTCTTCAATCTAGTGTGTCAATGTATCAAGTCGCTAAAACCAAACCGTAATGCTACACTGGACTAAGAAACCACGAGCAGAAGCCTTGTTCTACAGCCTGAAGGTTGGCGGAGCTGTCAGGGCTCTCCAACAAACCTTCACACTTTTCTAAGTACGGCCTATATTCTCATCCTATTTTCATTATTCTGCGCATCTGCCCTCTGCATATTATTGTTTTTTTCTATTATTGTTTATATATTATTGCTTTCATCTTGCAATCCATCTTGTAACTGTTTCAGATTTCTTGAGTTAAAACAAAGACATCACTCAGGCTGGGCTGCACCAACAAGGATTCATTTAATGAGATTACTTTTAGTCAGAGTTCAGCAAAACCAATATTGTACCTATTGTTTTATTTTGTTGTTTTAGCATGCCTAACAATATCTGCCAAAGGGACTGCTGATGAAAACTAGCTTTTAGGCTAACTCGGGTGTATTTACTTTTTTTTTTTTTTGAATGTTGATAAACATACACTGTCCCTTCTCAAATAAACAAGGGTCTGATCTGGTCTAAAAGTTCATGCTTGTTGGTGCAACCCAGGAACAGGCGATTTTGTTGATGACTTTGTGAATGAAACCATCTGTGACAGGCCTGCAGGTAGAGTAAAGGTTCCCATAGACTTCCAGCAAAGTCACTGCTGCAACACACACACACACTGGTGAAGCTGGTCCTGACAATATACTCTCCACATGCCATTCAACCACACTGTTGCAGGATACCCCAACACTGGCTTAAATAAAAGCATTTCAGATTTGCAGGTGGTGCTGCATGGGAGCTATTTCTGATCTCTCTTGGAATGAATGACTCATTTTTCAAGGAATTTGATGCAACTAATGCAACATAAGAAATTTGTGTACCAGTGAACTGGAAGAGACAAATGACGTAAGTTCGCTCTCTTCCAACTCAAATCACTGCAGTGTTTGGGTGGTGACTTCATTTTAAGTCTGCAGGAGCCTTTAGCATTTCTATCTGTACAGTATCCTAAGATACAACTGTAATGATCGGTGGCTTTGAATCTGACCATGAATTCTGTTAACATCAACGGGTTGGGCTCTGTAGGACAAAATATCACAAGCCACCACAGTTACAAAAAAACAACAGACAGTGCAGAAGTTAAAGATAGTTGTGTAAAAACAGTAACAGCATCTATCTTGACACCACCTCATTCTGTTTTATGTGATTTCATGTGCCTTCTGTGGCAGGGCTACAAAGGGCTCAGTGATGAACGGGGAACAAACTGTTGTTGGATCTCTAACTAGCCACAGCAGCAGAACAAAGTGACACCTTAACATGCTCTGCACATCACTGACACTCTGATGATGTACTTCAATAAACAACAAAGGAATGGAGAGACAATTAACGTATGCACTATGTTAATAACAAAAAGAACAGTGAAGTGGGTTTTTATGATGTGTGATATCTAAATTTTCAAAACTCAAAGATTCCTCAAAACAGGTATCCAAGACGTATTCAGCCACAATAGTAACACCATACTCATCAGATGTCACACCAACAGTGATTCTGAAAGAACCCATTTAGTTGTTTAAACCATATCAAAAGTCAAAAGGGTACAGAGTACAGACAGGATTTAGAAGAGCTCAACATTCCTAAATTATAGAACATCGCAAAGTCATTCATCAATCAAGCAGATCTTATGTACTGTATTAAAAACTGTAACTTCAATTTGTAAAATGTCTTAAAATGCCACCCAAAACTTAAAAGCATTTTGTACAAATCACACACCCGCTCATGTCATGCTTGCAAAATCATGATTAACACGTGTAAGACTTTTCTCAGTAATAGCTTACTAGTTAGCAAAATTATGTTTTTGTTTTTGTTTTTGTTTTTTTGTTTTTTTTGGTCTTAACATAATTTCGAAAGCCAACTCTTGTAATTAGTAATACTGGGCTAAACAATGCTGATTAATTTGAATATGTAAATTACCCAACATGAGCTCTTTGGAATGAGCAGTAGCTTATATCTAATAAACCGGTTCAAATCCCCTTTTGGGAGCTAGAGGGCACAGTTTGGTGTCAAATACACAATATATGGATTCATGCAGACCTGCTACTACTAAAGGTCGAATTATACTTCTGGGTCCAAGTATCGCTGTAGCTATGCCATAGTGTCCTGCGCTGCTCTAAGTGTTAATAGTTCTGCACTGGATTGTGCTGATCACTGAGACACAGATCAGCAGACAGCAGAGTCAAGATTTTATTCATTAATAAAGAGGCTCTGCTGTTGCTAAGAGACATATTTGATTTGTCTTGCGATTCCACCTCCTAGTTGTAAAGGTTGCATTAGCCATCACACTGCATAAATACGGTCAAGGAAGTTTGGTATGTAGTTATGGAAAAGTCAAGAAAAAGTTGAGGAATTTTACTGATGAACAAGAGTAGAAACCATGCAACTGGCATTAGGTTGTCTTCATTCTCAACAGAAATCAACTTGCAAAACACGGAAGCAGCACAAAGTGGGACCAATCACAGATCTTGCGGTCTTTTGTCGCCCTCTGTGCAGTTCTGTTATTGGAGAGGTACACTAGGGCTATGGAGGCATTTTGTCACAGAAGTATACATCAGCCTTAAGGGGTGAATTCTATACTGCATGTACAAAGTAAAATAAAAACTGTTCCTGCTTAGTACTAAAAACTGTTATGCCTCCATCTGATGGGGGGTAACATAAGGCACAAGCAACTGGGCAAGAGGGCACTTAGATAAGTGCTTGTGTTTGCTATGTCTCGGAGGCATATATATA
>OMLB01053581.1:0-21568 GCA_900302555.1 Myripristis jacobus
CGCCCAACAAGCTGTACACCCTCGTCACCTACGTCCCTGTCACCACGTGCAAAGGTGAGCCCGACCTCCAGCCATGAGCAGAGTACTGCAAACTACTACTCCTGTACAAGTACTGTCACTCTGCTGGTATGTGACTGCAGTACAAGTAGAAGTACTGTTCCTCTGCTGGTATGTGACTGCAGTAGAAGTAGAAGTACTGTTCCTCTGCTGGTATGTGACTGCAGTAGAAGTAGAAGTAGTGCAGTAAAAATCTCCTGCAGTAAAAGTCCAAAGTGTCTCATTTCAAATGTCCTGGCAGTAAAAGTGACTGAGCTCCTTTTTCCAAACAGTAACTGTGTTAGCTGGGATCTTTTCCATGCAGTTAGAAAAGGAGGAGAGAACACGCTGCACACTGCATGCTTTTAAAGGGGCATTACACTCAACTGAAGTGAGGACCCTGTAGACTCATCTGACTCGTGAGGAACCAGTTGAGTCTCTGAAGTTTTTTCATGGTGCAGCTTTTATTGTGAAATTTGGAAATGACAACAAAGTAGAAGCAGATTCCTCAGGTGGAAACAGCAGCAAGGAGTCCTGGGATGCTTGTGTCCGCATGGCATTAGAGGTGTAAACCAGGGGTCACCAATCATGTGCCATGGAGGGCCAAGAGGCTGCAGGTTTTCATTCCAACCAAGTCCTCCACCAGGTGACTTCACTGATCACCTCACCTTGTATCAGAAAGGAGGAGCTAATCAGTGAAATCACCCGGTGGAGGTCTTGGTTAGAATGAAAACCTGCAGCCTCTTGGCCCTCCATGGCACATGATTGGACACGACTGCTCTAACTACAACCCAGTCCTACTGCAAAATCCATATCCATGTCAGTCAGACTAGAGCCCTGTCTCTGCTTATCTATCATGTCCTATAACAACAACAACAAAACATGCTGAGTAAACTTCAACTTCAAAGTAAACTTCATTCCCTCAGACTCCTCACCACTCCTCTCTCTGTCTGCCATGCCCACTGCGTGTGGATGTTCATATGATTTGCGTTTTTGGCAGGTGAGTATGGACAAAAATAATTTCCAATATGGTGCTACAATGGTCTTGCCACAAATAAGATGAAGTGCCCCATTGTCTGCCCTTCACGTGGGAGAAAAAGATCAAATGCCCTCTATGGTGCCCCTTCATGCAATAGATAAATAAATAATAACTTATAATAAACGAAGTGCCCCTCCAGTGGATAAACTGTGCTGCAGAGCTGTAAAGGCTGTCCCTACATGTGTGAGACTGTGGGAAGTTTCTTCATGGATGAGCCGCCAGTGGAGAAAATGTGATGTGCTGCTATAGGACGGGAGCCTTTACAATGGGGCTAACATGTGGTTCCCTATGGGTGCCTCTCCAGTGTGCAGCTGTCAGAGGAGCTCACACAGTCTGAGCTGTAAGCCTGACATCCTGCTGCAGTGTGTGACCTCAGTTTGGAAATCAAGCAGAAATGTAAAAATCCCTCTGTAAAGGAATTATTTTAGAGTACATTGAATAACTGGTGAATATCTTTTTTTATACTTTATTGGATTAAATTTAGTACATGAAGTATACATGTTACATACGTTTTTTCATTAGAAAGGTCGCTGTGAATATACTTAAGTAAAAAAATGAAAATAAACAATGAGCAACAAGTAACAAAGGTAGTAGAAGTATAGACAGAAGGAGACAACCGAACTAAAAGCGTACATACGTACGCAACACAAACATTACTAGTGTTTTCTCCGTCAGTTCTGGACGCGGCCAGCAGGGGGCACCAGCGCCGCCGCTGCTGCAGTGGGTTAATGATGCGGAGGTCGATTAGCGCCGCCTGGCTCCACCACGCTGGGAGCAATGGACGCCTTCGACTTGTTTCGGAAGCTCGGAGCAGGAGCAAAGTTTGATTTGAAGAGGTTTGGCCAGGACGCCCAACGCTTTAAGGTAAAAGACCACTTGCTATGACAACAAGTTATCAAAATAAGAAAAAGGCTAACTATACTAAAGAGCTTCAGGCCTGGTATCGTGTTTTCTGAATGGATCCAGCGTGCTGCGTGTGGAGGATCTGACACGGGATTCACAGCCAGCCAACTCGATTAGCACAGCGTTTCAGACGCTTCATCATTAATGGTGGCTTCTCTGTACTTGTCACCTGTTGTAGCTTGTTTTTGACATGACAATTTGTGTCTGAGTGTATGTTTTTGCTCTATTCATGCTGCAGGCAGTGAGAGCCAGAGGAGACGCGGCGTTCACGGACCGTCTATCTGGCATCGATTATTTCGGCACCGGGACAGCCAGTGGAGGCCAGAGCAGCTGTGGGCTGGAAGAGAGGCAGGATGAAGAGGAAGAGGAGGATGAGCTGGGCAGTGACAGCGGGGAAAGTGATGTGGGAGGCAAAAGGAAACGAAAGCTGGAGGAGAGAGCCTTAAGAATGAAGAAGAAGAAGAAGAAGACGAAGGAGAAGAGAGGAGGAGGCGGCCAGGTGGAGACAGAGGGTAAGGTGTTGGGCTTTGTCATCTGTCATGTCATCACTGCGTCAGGATATTTGTTGGGATCAGAGCAAAGAATCGGTGCAAAAAGAGCTGTTGCGCCCCATTTTTTCCATTTAATATTACTGAAAATGAATCTGCTCTCAAATTATGAATCTTGTCTTGTCTTGATGAAAAATATAAGAACCAAAATTGTCTGTATCAGCAAGATATTTTGGTCAGGTTGTGCACAGTTTACTGACTGCTAAGGCAGAATACTTGTCTTGAATCACTGGCTGCGCCGTGACTTGCTGTGGTTGAAAGTTTGAGCAGCCCACCGAACACTGCAACATCGATTTTTCCCACCCCTACGAGCAGATGCAGGACTTCATAAAAAAAAATATCAGTTGAAAAGCCATATAATCATGTTTACAGATTTTAAAAAAAAAAGTGATTTAGAGCTGCTTTGTTTATTAAACAAGGTGCTGCTGTTCATGTATGGTGCTCCCTGTGCTGCAGGAGCTGCTGCTGCTGGGCCACAGAAGGAGGAGACAGGAGGAGGTGGGATCAGCTGGACCTCCTCTCTGGACAGAAAGATCCAGAACCTGCCGCAGGAAGGGAAGGAGAGAAGCTCACAGAAGAGGCTGAAGCATCTTCATCAGGAGAAGGTGCTCACATAGTCCCACATTCCTCCACAGACGGTTGTATTTGAATATGAAGTGATGATGGCACTCAGATAATTAATAAACACACAAACTGAAGTGCTGCCGTCGCATTGGTCTGGCCTCACTGGTGAAGCCGCCCGTGCCGATTGAGAACATGACAGCTGAATGTGTCTCCGTTTGCCCCAGGTGAACCGCATTCGTGCAAAGAACCGCATCAACGTGCACGGCTGCGACGTGCCGGACCCCGTGTGCACGTTCGACGAGCTGCAGGCTGATTACGGCCTTCACCCGCGGCTCCTGCACAACCTGAGAGACGCAGGACTGAACTCGCCTACAGCCATCCAGATGCAGGCCATACCACTGATGATGCATGTAGGCGCGCAAACACACACACACACACACACACACACACACACACACGCATTCAGTGGCTTCATAACAGAGAGAGTACAGCAAACTGCTACTCAAGTACAAAAAGTAGCTCTTTTAAAATGTGCTGTTATCAAAGGATGAGAGAACATGTTCAAATTAGATGCTTTTAAAGAGGCATTCTGCAGAATTGCTGAGGGTTGACTGAGGTGAGGACCATATAGACTCTACTGACATATGTGGACTAAGCACATAATATGATTGTCTCAACTTACTGATATTTTCCCCATTTTTCCCACACTTATTCCCCATTTTTTTGTCAGTTGACTCCAAATGGTCCACGCTTCCACACAGTGCACCTTTTATTGGAAATTTGGAAACGGAAAAAAGTAGAACCAACAAAGTAGAAGCGGGTTCCTCTCTTCGTCTTTGCTGACTGGCCTTTTATTGTGAGAAGTTCCACAATCTGTCACTGATCATTTGTTCTCTGTAATGGATATGATTTTGAAATGCAGTGAAGTACAATACTCGAGCAAAAATGTACTTCAGTAAAAGTAAAGTTACTGACTTAAAAAACTACTCAGAATAGTACAACTACACAAAAAGCTACTCCATTGCAGTAACATGACTAGGTGTAATTAGTAACTTCCACCCCTGCTTCTCCACTTGGTGTAGTTTTGTTCAGGCCTGTTTGTTGAAGTTTATATCTAACCTTACATGTGAGTGCGGACTGTTTCTGTAAGGATTTGGCTCTGATGTGACTCCTCCATGTCTGACTTTGTGTGTCAGGGCCGCGAGCTGCTGGCCTGCGCTCCCACAGGCTCAGGGAAGACTCTGGCCTTCTGTCTCCCACTGCTGGCTCACCTGAAACAGCCGGCCAACCGGGGCTTCAGAGCTGTGATCATCTCTCCAACCAGAGAGCTGGCCAGCCAGGTACAGGACACACACACACACACACACACACACACACACATAGGTCTGTTCCTGGCTACACATGAGAGGATCAAGGGGTTTCCAATGCTTCTGGGCCCTTGATTGGGAACAGACTGTGTGTGTACGTCCATTTTCTCATTCAGTGCAACTTTGCAACAAATATTTGAGTATTATGTGTGCGCCATAATGTAAAAAAAAAAAAAAAAAAAGCTAAAGCTGATTATGAATTGAAAAAATCTCTTGCATTGATCAGGGATCGTTTCCCCAAGACATCTTAGGCTAAAAGTTTTGCTCCTAACTCACCAAGTTAGGAGCAGCTCTTAAAGACTAGGGGCATGTCAGTCACAGCTTTAGTTTAGGACTCCTAAATATTTGCATCTGTTAAAAGTAAGGAGTAGTGAAGAGGAGAGAGGGCGGACAATTTTTCATGTAACATTTTCTCAAAACATTCAATGATAATGAGCTTCTGATCACAAGGATATCATGTTGATAGTGAAGTTAGTTTGGGATGCTGCAGTGTTTGCCATTAAACTCTTTTCTTTACTGAAGATCTTTGCTCTCAGGCTTTTCTGCTCGTTGAATACAGTCGGAGTTTCTTCTCATGCTTGAAACATTCATGTCCAATGCGCCGACAAAACAAACCCTGTTGATTTTGAACAGCCCTTCGTCCTCTGCGTCGTGTTCTGTTTAGACCTACAGGGAGCTGCTTCGTCTGTCAGAGGGACTCGGATTCAGAGTTCACATCATTGACAAGGCCTCCCTTGCAGCAAAGAAATACGGACCTCAGTCAAACAAAAAATACGGTATGTATTTATGTCATCATGGCTTATTAATTATGGTTTATTTATAGGAACCGCTACAATGTACACAGACAAACTGAAAAAAACCTGATTGCAGCAAGATACAGTAAAACACACATTTAGCAGTAACATAACGATAGAAAATTACAAATTAAAAGACAGTTGTAAATGGATGGGGAAGAAATGACACGAGTACAGTTTTGTTGCTTAATAACTAGGATTTGGTAGCTTGCCTTAAAGTAATGAAGTTTGTAGCAAATTTCAAGTGATCGGGTTAAAGCAAATGCACGGAATAGACAGTGTACAAGTCTGCTCTACTCTTCCTCACTCTTCGTCTCTTTCCCACATTTCTCTCTGTAGATATTCTCGTCAGCACTCCAAACAGGCTGATCTTCCTCCTGCAGCAGGATCCTCCAGCGCTCGACCTCAGCACGTACGGTTGAATTGCCTGCTCTCTGACATATTATTTGATTGACCGTTTTCATTGAGTGTTAATGCTCTGTGTGTGTGTTTGTGCCCAGTGTGGAGTGGCTGGTTGTTGATGAGTCTGATAAACTGTTCGAGGGCGGTAAGACCGGCTTCAGAGAGCAGCTGGCCACAGTGTTCCTGGCCTGCTCCAACCCCAAGGTGCGCCGAGCTTTCTACAGCGCCACCTGCACGCCAGACGTGGAGCAGTGGTGCCGCCTGAACCTTGACAACCTCGTGTCTGTCAACATCGGACACAGGTGATGCTTTTGTCCCCCTGCAGTGCCCTGCTTCTGTCAGTCAAACTCCATATTTTATAAGGCTCATTTTTTCACGTTGGAAAACTGTGTGTGTGTGTGTTTTACCAGGAACACAGCAGTGGACACGGTGGAACAGGAGCTGCTGTTTGTCGGGACGGAGAACGGCAAGCTCCTGGCCATGAGGGACATCATCAAAAAAGTAGGGGCCATGCACGAGAGATTATTTTTCAGCTTTATTTGTACAAGTAGTGATGGTAAAACAAACATTAAACATTAAATAGTGAAACGTTCAGTGATTTGAAGAGGAGTTCTTCCTCTTAAGCCAGCGGGTCGGTGCCATGGTTTGGACAATAAACTCAAAGAAGAATGGGTTGCGGGTCATATCATGCAGATTGGACCCAAAAGAAGCCACTGGAGCACCCAGTTAGTCAATAAGTGTCGTTTTACTGCTTTACAGCAAAGGACGTTTCATAGCCATTGCTGCATGTTTTAAACTTTCTTTACTTAAACTTAAAAATCATTGAAGGCCCTCATTTACAATGACATCAAGCAAAAATAAAATAATAAAAATACAAGAAACAGAAGAGCAAACAATCAAAGGTAACGTATAAATACAGTTAATAAAAAATATGTGACATCCAAGTATTTAAAACAGGAGTTAAAAGATTGTAGATTTAAAATAACCAAGAGGTACCAGTGGATTAATTTTGAAAGTGCTTTGTAGTGAGTTGCAGATGGAAGGTGCAAAGAAGCCAAAAGAATTTAGTGACTGTAGGTTAAAAAATAACCCTCACCACTTTTGAATATTATGAATCTTAAGCATAAGAGAAAGGAAAAAATTCAGTGTACAAAATCTGTTTCTTGGCAGTCCAAGATAACTCATCATCCTTTTTTTAATGTTTTTTGTTTGTTTTTGTTTTTGTTTTTTGTCCCTCTGTACCTCAGGGCTTCCTGCCTCCCATGTTGGTGTTTGTGCAGTCGATAGATCGAGCACGGGAACTTTTCCATGAGTTGGTGTACGAGGGCATCAATGTTGATGTCATCCATGCAGACCGCACACAACAGCAGGTACACACACGCACACACACACACACATGCATGCACGCACATTGTACTTCATGAGACCATACACCGTCAGTAAAGTCTGACATGGTAGCTCTAATCGTCCTCCTTTGCTGCTCTGTTTTTCTCTCCCAGAGGGAAAACGTAGTGAACAGTTTCCGCTCCGGAAAGATCTGGGTGTTGATCTGCACAGCTCTGCTGGCCAGAGGAATCGACTTCAAAGGAGTCAACCTTGTACTGAACTACGACTTCCCCACCAGCGCTGTGGAGTACATCCACCGGATCGGTTAGTTCTCGGATTGAATCTGTGAAATATTTAATGACGAATGTCACCGCGTGTTGCCTTCTTTTGGTTTTTACCAATTTGTTTCAGTTTTCCACTCCATCTTCTCATGCCGTCTTCATATTGTCTGTTTCTCAGGACGTACAGGCAGAGCCGGACATCAGGGGAAAGCGGTCACCTTCTTCACCGAGAATGACAAACCACTGCTGCGCAGGTACGAGCTCATGAGTTTTGTAAAATCGGAGAATCTCCATAGCAGGTGGACAGTGCAGCTGCTTTTGTGACTCTGGAACTTGTTTTCTTCCCTGGTTACATGCTATTTTAACTTTTTTTCTTCCTCTGATTTCTCTGTGCATTCATTTCACCTCCACAGCATCGCTAATGTGATCAAGCAAGCTGGCTGTCCTGTGCCTGACTACATGGTGGGCTTCAAGAAGATACACAGGTAAGGCTCTGACAGTCATAATAAACTTTCCGCTGTGTAGTGAACGGTCATATTTTGGTGTCGTGTTTTCAGTCGTGGTAATGCATTTCTAACCATGAAGCTGTGTTTTGTGTTCAGCAAGGTGAAGCGGCAGCTCCAGAAGAAACCTCCCAAGAGGAGCACCATCTGCACAACCCCTCGCTTCTTAATGAAGAAAAAAGGCAGACAGCCCCAGCAAGGGAAGAAAGGACGAGAGGAAGAAGCGCAGAAAGGAGAACATGGACCTAAAAAAACAGCGGGGGTGAAGAAAGGGGGGAAGAAGGAAAATGAACAGGGGGTGAAGAAAAGGAAAATACAGAAAGAAGGAGGGACAGAAAAGCACAAGAAGATAGAGAAGAAGACGAAAGCCAATCCCTCTGAAGCCAAGTCAAAAATGTAAGGAGGGAGATTTGGTTCTCTTCTGATATCCCACCACCACGTGGGTCATAGAGATTAGATTTGGGAGATTTTGAATGTTAATTAAGAAAAGCTAGATTCGTTTGGCCGATATTTGTTTGATTACAGGCATTTTACACAGTATTGCATTACCTACATCCAGATACACACACACACACTTTAAGAAAATCTCTATGAATTAAGTTTATTCATTATAATATATTTTTTAAAACTCTTGGCAAATATTCCTGTAAACATTCATGTGTTTTTGGCACTGTGCAATGCATTTTCAGTGGTTCAGTTCAGTCCTGAGGTTCTTACAATTAGATTACAAAGTCAGCTTTAAGCGGGGGCAACAGATAATGTTACAAGTTACTGTGATGAAATACTGATTAATGAATTCCAAGCAGCATTTAATTTTTCAAAATGGTACATCTTTTAGAAATAAATCCTTAAAATAAACATAACAGCTCAGCAGTTTGGCTTCAGTGGGTGTTAGACGAGGTGGAGTCATGAAGAAACCAGCTCTCACTTGGATTTCTCTTTTCTTTTTCTCCTCCAGGAAAAAGGTGAAGAAAAACAAGCCGGCGGGAAAACAGGGGACTGGACAAACTGTCTGACAGACGGATCAAATGGACATGCAGACATTTCTGATATATTAGTTGTTTTATATTGCTAATTTCCACATTTGTGACATACACTATTTCTGGCAAAATAAAATAAACTGTTTTCTAGTTAAATATGTTTTCTCTTTGTTGTCACATTTGTTAACCTGTAACTTTGATGGAATGTACAACAGGCTGTGTGTAAGAGGACAAAGGTGTTTCAAAAGGCTGTCGTAAATGGTAATGTTTTTGTTGAACTTCAAGGTCAAAAAGATTTCAGGGAATATTTAAAATCAATAAAAATGAATATGATAAGTCCCACAAGATGGGGAAACTGTCTGAAGAGATTTATCTGGTTGATGCTGTGGAAATATGTTTGATTACAGCTTATCTACATGGTTACATGTAAGCAATGTTTTATTAAGTCTGGGTGTGGTATATAGCAAAGGGTCAGTGATATACTCAAAATTCAGCACCCACAGTACCTGGTACAACAGGTACTGTGGGTACCTTTGCTTCAAGATGCTCAAATGCAGTCAGCTGTTACATCAGGAAGTGATTGCCCCTTCCCCACTCAAGATACAAACACCAGGTAGGTGCTGATTATTTTTAGGGATTGTAACATCAAGCCCTACGAACTAAACATAATAATCTGTATCCATTTTTGGGAGGACATGCTTTCAAAAAACAATCTTATGAATACATATAGGATTCTGGAGAAATCTCAGTTTAAAAGTTCTCTTAATTTTAACAGCACCTACTTCTTGAACACATTTTAAAATATATATTTTACAGTAATGGTGTTTTCAACTGAGCTCTGTGTGTATAGGTGGTTTCTTGATGAGAGTGGAATGAAAAAAATAATTCAATACTAGATATTTATTTGTGGGCGTGCACTATTGCAGTATTTTTCCCTAGGATGGCGAAGTCATAACCCCATTGACGTACAAACATTCTCTCCAGCCTCTTCCTACTGTTAGCCATAACCAATTTATGCCTAACCCTTACCTTAACCTAACATTAATATTACATCAACCAGTGAGAGAGTGAACGCTTTTATTGACTTAGCCGTCCTAGGGAAAAAATAGCCCCTGCCTTGGGCGAGACTATCGCGATATGTATTGAAATCTCGCCCATGCATTATACTTCGGGAAACCCCGTCTAGTCTTCCTTTCTCAACATGGCACCGAAGGTGAAGAAGGAAGGTTTGTCAAGTTTTGGATTTTATACGCATTAACAGTGTAAATAACACAGTTACATACACCTACCCCCCGTTGCCGTGTTCAGGATGAGACAGTAAACTGTTTTGGTACCAAGCCGGGTCAGGATATCGCTGTTATTTGTCTAAATATGAAGATAATACAGACCGCGTCTCCAGCCTGTCTTCAGTAACGTTGTGCCATAGAGCTCCGGTGCTAAGCTAACGCTAGCATGCTAACGTTGACGTTAACGTTTGAGGCCAAAGCATCATTTGTTTTAAAAACTCATTGAACCAGTTTTGTACCACAATACACCAGAGGTAGTCTGGTGTTACAAAAGACATTTCCGAGACACAGTTAAGATGGTAGAACCGGGTTTGTGTGTCAGTTTTGTGAGAGCACGGTTAGCCGGCAGAGGCTAGCCGTGTGTCGGCACGTGAAACCAGCTCGGGAGGGCTGTGGAGGAGTTTGATCATGAATGACTTGTTGTATGAGTTTGATATTATTTACAAAGAAATTGAAAGTAGCTAACTGTAGTGTGATCCCAGGAGTTTTGGCATTACAGTGGAGATAGTTGATGCTCGTGTGTCTCAACGGGAGGAGAGTGACAGCGCCAGGGAGAGGATCACGGTTCCTATTGAGCAAAAGTATCACACTGTGTAGTTAAATGGTGGCTACATATAGTTTGGGTTTTATATGTGCTGGAGTTAGGTCTAAATGACTCCTTGTTTGCTGTAGACATCGTGTTGTTGATATGTTGATGTTGATTTGCATGCAAGTATGTCTGTATACCAAGATTATCAAGATGGCATGTATACCTAGGGAATTTATCTGTGAAATGCAACAGAGAAATAACCCTAAACTCCCTCATTACCAGCATTTTTAACTTTGTAAAGAGTCGTAAGGAGCAAGTCAATAAATATCTACATAAAATGAAGAATTACACTTTACTGTCCGGTCACATTCCCCTTTTTACACATTGTAACCTCATTAGTTGTATTACTGCTCGTCCACAAGGTACTCATGAGGCTGACAGCAGGGCATGATGGATTAAGACAAAATATCTTGTTTCTAACTTCTTGCTCCATACATAAGGGATCTATTTTCCTGTGTTAAAATAACTTTTGAATAATTTGGCAAGAGTAGTCTTTTTCAGTGATTTTAGCAAGCAGTGTTTACAGATTGTGGATTATGAAGTAATAAATATGAACAAAGTAAAACATCGGACAGTGTCACAGTGCATTTCTGTTTTTCTTATTCCTAGCTGTCCCGGCCAAGACTGAGGCCAAGTCAAAGGCACTGAAGGCCAAAAAGGCTGTTCTTAAAGGAGTACACAGCCAGAGGAAGAAGAAGATCAGGACTTCTCCCACCTTCCGTCGCCCCAAAACCCTCCGTCTCCGCAGGCAGCCCAAGTATCCTCGTAAGAGTGCCCCACGCAGGAACAAGTGAGTACAGCGGCCGCACACTGCTGACAGCTTGGCACGGCTCAGACCTGGTGCAAATGATGGTTCATAGCGATCAAAGTATGAATAACTCTGATTCCAATTTAACAAACTTCTGATGCACCCAAACTGTACATAACGGCAAATGTGACTTATTGGCGTATAATGGAGAATGTGATCAAAGTTGACAGGAGATTGTACAGTGACGAGCAGGGAAGCTGTGGGAGCTTTGGGACCTTGGGGACATTTGACTAATGACATGCTCTGCCCTCAGGTTGGATCACTATGCCATCATCAAGTTCCCCCTGACAACAGAGTCAGCCATGAAGAAGATCGAGGACAACAACACGCTGGTCTTCATTGTGGACGTCAAGGCAAACAAGCATCAGATCAAACACGCTGTCAAGAAGCTGTATGACATCGATGTTGCCAAAGTCAACACACTCATCAGGTAGAGTTGAACGCCGGTATCAGGCTGTTGACTTGGACTCATTCGTACTCGGCAGTATTGGTGTTTAATTGCTTGACGCTGTAGTCTTCCATTTATTGATTTCTAAATTTCTGTATGGCCTTGTTTAGCTGCTTTAACAGCACTCTGTGTTAATTGGTTGGTTGTAGACATTGCTGACCAGCTTGTTTTTTTTTGTTGTTTTTCCCCTCCTAATCATCCTCCCTGACTCCTGCCTTCAGGCCCGATGGTGAGAAGAAGGCATACGTTCGTCTCGCACCAGATTACGATGCGTTGGATGTTGCAAACAAGGTGAGTCCTCCAGTAAACACTCAATCCAGAATGTGGTTCAGCAGTCCAGAAAGCTGCTCTTATTAATATCGTTGTCAGAGATGGTCGTTTCTGTGCAGGTGATGTAAATTTTTATTTGGTCTGAATGTCTGTGATGCGTTCAAAGGAACCACTGATGCCAGAACAAGGAAATCTCAGTTGTATTTATTTCTCTTCATGAGAATCTCCTAATTTGTGTCCTTTTCTTGCTTTTCAGATTGGCATCATCTAAACTGTGTATGAAGAGGCATATGGAAGAATAAATATTTGTAAAAACTTTGATTCAGTGTCCTTCTTTTGTGCATATTAAATTGTTTATTTGCTTGTTCACATACAGTGGAAGGTTTTACACCACTGTTGGAGGTTTTACTGTAATAAATTGTTTTTT
Organism: Myripristis jacobus; assembly: GCA_900302555.1. Lineage (NCBI taxonomy): Eukaryota > Metazoa > Chordata > Actinopteri > Holocentriformes > Holocentridae > Myripristis > Myripristis jacobus. The sequence continues at coordinate 12,572 of OMLB01053581.1, forward strand.
AGTGTTTATCAGGATTAGTAACCTCCCTCAGCTCCTTGTAAGAATGCAGTTTATTATTTGTGAAGGTGCTGGTTTCTAGGCTCCAGCTGGCAAATAAACTATGCCAGTGTCTATTGGAGGAACCTGTCCTTGAGTAATGAGTGTTGATAGCCTTTTAATGGGGAAAAGATCTGAATGTTAAAGCGTTTATGAAACACCTTTTTTGTCGAAAATAAATGGTGCCTAAATTCATCTAGCTGCAACTGGAGAAACAACTCACTAAATTACAAGCAAATACCTCAAAAATTTGGGGGTAATGACATTGTGCGCTTCACTTCAATCCAGTGATTTAAAAGGAACTTTTAGAATTTTAAATGACTAATTTTGGAATGAGGCCTTATTTCTACTCTTAAATGTCATTGGTAGTAGCACTAAAACATTGATTAAATAAATAAAAAATGCAAAGAGCTTTTGGCATGGTGGGCTCCCTCAGTTTAAAACACCAAACCTGCCATGGTTTACCTGTAGAGCTACACAGGTCAGGGTGTTACTTTGGTCTTAATGTTCTTTTCACATGACATGGAAAGAGTATGCATTATCATGCATAAAGAGATGAATGAGGAATTTGAATTTCACCGACGCTGGATCAAAAAGGGGAAAAAAATCCCAGACACGTCTTAAAATGACAGTATTATGCTCAATATTATGTTTTGGATGAAATTTTTTTGAAAGTGCTTCCTGATATGAGCTGGGGAATTTGACTTAGACGCTTGTAACGGCACAGCCACGCTGCATAAACAACCGATGTGTGTTAAAATGAAAGGCATGAAAGTACTTTGATTCATGAATCTTGTTTTATTATCCAGTGATAAATAAGTGGCACATCCTTGAACATTAGTGGTAATATAACAGCTGCTAACAACAGGTTTATAAATATTGCTGCTAGAATAAATAGCTTTAATTGCAATGATTAAGTTTTACACCACATGAGCTGATGTGTACCTTCCACCCCTCGTGACACCTCACAGTCCCCTCAGGCTCACTGTCACTCTTCAAATTATCACTCTGTGGAGTGACGTTAAACTGATAGCAGTGTCCTGTGGCCAGGCTTGCCTGGAGCAAGCTTCAGAAAAGATGAACTGTTGATTAATCTATTCTATTTTTGAGTCTTGATAAAAGACTATAGTACGTGACAGTGAGTCTATCTACTTGTCGTAATGTTGTAAAAGGCAAATTACAATTTTGCAGTAGCTACAATGCAGGTTAAAAGATAATTTTCCATGCACTTTGTACGGTTCTGCAGACAAGATGATGCACCTCAGCAACAGCTTGAATGTTTCAAAGAATCAACAGAGAGAATCCACACAATATATAAGAAAAAAAACTGCACAATTTCACTCCTCATTCTGTTCAGATTGTATTGCTGACATTCACTACTATCAAACTTGGGCAATGGCCTAATATCTATGACAGGAAGGTTCGGACTGTGCCCTTTACCAGGCCTCTGCAGATGGGACACTTTCGCAGTGATGGGGCGCACTCCTTACACACCACCAGGTGTCCGCACGGGATGAAGACAATGTTGACCTCCTTGTCCATACACACCTTACAGGTCCGCTCCTCCTGCAGCCGCCGCAGCTGCTCCTCCATGGGCAGATCTACAGAGACCAAGACAGGACAGTCAGCAAAGAAAAGATCTTTAAATCTCATAATCTACATTAACAAAAACAACCTGTCCCCTCGAGAAAAAACAGGAAACAGGAAAAAACAGAAGGTGTCTTTCACAGGACAGTATACAGTATTTATCATTTTAAGTATTCCTAACATAGATTATGTTATAGATTACCCAGGATGATGTAACACATCTGAGATGGACCAAGAGATATGTCTAAGTTAATAAAGAAAATATTAAGGAATTTGACAAACAAGCTGTATTACGCCAAAATGTTATATTTAGAGATCTGGTAAAACATATAGAGGCTGAATTTTGACAAATGTGCTGAGGGAAAACACAATTTCTAATTTGTTGAACATAATCTAGTGCATTAATTCCAAGCAAAATACTTGAATTGTTGATAGATCCCAAACAACTTCCTGATTTTAAGAAGATAAACTGAAAAACTGACTGATTAATGTCTAGCAAAAGCAGATTACAGGTGTGTCTTAATACCTGAGAGATCTTGGCTTGGTGATGCGGCTTCATTTGTCTGGGCTGAAAGTGTAAAAGAGAGACAAATTAAGGCTGGGAATGCAAAACTGGATATAATTAGAATATTAAGTTTGCTGTTAGTTGTGGAGGGAGCCTGCATAAACTAGATCTGAGAAAACCACTTTATTACAGTTTTTATAAGGATGCTTTTGAATTCCAATTATAATTTTGTCCAGAATATAAAAAAAAGGTGCAGATCCATAACTGTGGAGAAAATGTATTAGAGACCGAAAGCATCATATACACTCCCTTTTCAGTGTATGTAATCTGTGAAAACTACCACAACACAAAGCAAATTTTTTCAAGTCTTTTTTCCATCCACACTGCGACATTTTCAGTAAGGGTGGTGTGCGTGCGGGAGGGAGCGGTGACGTACACATGAGATCTCTGAGCAGGAAAACATCATTCTTCTGGATCCAGTTGCGGAAGACCTCAGCGGCGGCGTTGCCCTTGGTGAGGACGAGTTCGATCAGCCTGGCCGTCTGCTGCTGGGCTGAGGCCTGAGCCTGGAGCCCCGTGTACTCCTCTGCAGCTGCAGGTCAGCAGCACAGGGACAAACGTTATTCATGATGAGGCCTTCAACTGTAGCGCCCGTAAGTGCTACAGACGCACAGCAGTGGCCAAGATGGTAACCATGATTGTAAATATTGTGCTCAAAATTATTAGTCATAACTTATTTTTGAGGATTTGCTGAAACTATTTTACTCCACTTCTGCATTTTACATAAACATCTTGACTCACTGAGATGAAGTAAATTTAATGTTTCCACTTCCACTGACTCAACCCTCCAATTGTTGATTGCGGAAACACAACCATATAATTATATACCATTCATTGTGCCACCCTCACAGGTTCAAGGGAAAAACAGTGAGAAGGTTGACATTATCCTGAAATGACTGGCTTTGACGTATTTCAACTTTCAAAGATGAAATCGCTTTATTAAATACATGAAAGCAAATTTGCAGCTCATGATTTAACTTTTGTTTCCTGTCACACATTTGTTTCAATGTCACACTATGGGGATTTGATGATGTTATCAGAGAACCAAGGTTACAGAATAGGTAATCTGAAGTTTCATTCAAACCAGCCAGATGCTGTAAAAAAAACAACAACCAAAAAACAAAAACTTAACATTTGCTGCACTGTGCCTTGATTAAATTTCATTTCAATACCTGTCATTTTCAGGTTTTGGGGGGGAAAAAAAGTCATTTTATGTAACTGCTGTTACACAAAATGGCCCACTGTAATTAAACGATTGAACCCCCCACCAAGAGAGCTACAAAAACCTGCACAGACCCTTAAGACCTCTGATAGAGAAGTTATACTAGGAACTTACTTATCACATTTTGCTCTCTCAGGTGCTCCAACACTGACTCAACGCTCTTCAGACGCTGGATCAGAGCTGCCTGGTGTCTCTTGAGGAAGGTAAAACCATCTGAGATAAAGAGAGAGATAAGAATGAGAGATATAAAAGAGGGATATTTACAGGGGATATTTATGTTTACATTATATGCATGGTGTTCAGAGGGTTCAGTTGCAATTCACGGTTTCATTCCAAGGATCACATGTACAGCAAAATCAAAATTTTCACAATGAGCTATACCAGATGCCATGGCCTCCGCCAGCATTTCACGCTCCTCCTCTCTTTTCTGGTCCTCGGCGCTCAGCAGGTCAGATACCAGCTCTTGGACTGTTTTATAATTCTCTCCACTGGTCAGGATCTTGCTCTGGACTGTCTGCTTGACCAGGCTGCGATCAAAACCCATTTCCAATGCAGACTTAATCACAGGAGTGTTCATCATGACGGCATCTTCGGAGCGCTCCTCTCCTGGACCCAGGTGGACAACTGACAGGACAGGAACAAAACAGACATGTAAAGTTTAGCAGTAGAACGTTCTTACTGAACTTCACACACAAGATCAAGGCAGTGCAAGCGAGAGAGAGAGAAAGCACCTCCAGTTTTGTCCCTTTTGTAACGTCAAGTCTCCCATCTACTTCTGCTAAGAATCCAAGCCGATGGAGCTGCACTTTACAGACTCCACTGAGCTTTAATTTGGCATCTGAGCCACAGCAGGCCAACTACAAGAACTGCAAGGATGTGTGCGTTTTGCAACAACAACATAAAAACATTGTTTATCTAATTCTATCACTTCTTCTGAATCTATTGTGAACAGTATTTTTTTTAAGAATGAGTTTGTCAGCGTTTAAAGCTATAATTTCTCAATCTCATGCTCTTTTCAAATGATGATTTATTCCATTTTTATGATTCGTGGTTTAGCATTTTATTAGTGTTTTATTGTGCTGTTGCTTGTTTTTTTGAATAACTATTGTGAAAGGTGCTATATAAATAAAGTTTGTTATTAAAAAAAAAAACATTGATTAGGATTAACAAAGAGGTGAAGATTATACTTTAAAAAATGGCCAACTTCTCTTGATTTTACTAATTGTTTACTGATTTTTTTTGTTGTTGATTTCATTTTTATATTTTATTCAGTGTTGGATTACTGACATTTTAATTGTAAAGAGATTTGTAACGTATTTTGAAAAGCACTTTATAAATTAAATGTATTATTGGTATAATATTATTACATTGTTTGATACTCACCTGGTGGATCCACAAACTCCCTGGAGCTGCTGTCTCCATTTGTTAAAAGCTGTTGGAAAGGACACATAAAGAGATAAGCTTTTATTTTTTACACCATGTTCTATGCACCAAACCCACTTCCTGCCATATGTGCCAGACTGCAACCCTTTCCAACCAAATGTACCAATCAAAAACACATTTCTTGGATAGTCTCTACCAACCTGCTCAAACAGTCGAGGAAAGCGAGCCTGGATCTGGTGAACAAACTCCTGGCCCTTCTCCTGGAGTAAATATTCACACCTGTAAATCACCAGAGGTATGTGGGGTTATAAAGTGTGATGAATAAAAACTATCTGAACATAAAATCAACAAATAAAATAAAAAATGCCAGTAACTACCTCGGAAACCATTTAGCATGTTCCACCCAAGGATCATCTCCAGACTCCCAGCATCGCAGGCCGCCGTCACAGCAGAAACACTTGACATCATCGTTACGACCTTGAAAAGAAATGGGACAAATCTCAGTATAGAGCAGGTGCTGTGGTGTCTAAGGGAAAGAAAAAAAGTTCAAAGCTGACTGGAGGGCTGGACAGACCGATTCTGTTTGAAACTGCTGATGCTATTTTCCTTTGTCTTTTGATGTCATTTGTTCCTTTGCCTCAAACCCATAAACGTTGCCTGTCAATATTTTAAAATATGTTTTGTTGCTTAGAACTATGCCAGGTCTAAAAATTCTCAGGACTTTCCAACTTAAACAGAAAATACAGATTTGTCTAATTATTACACAAAAAAGGGGAATCCCTGACTGCAGTGGAAAGAAACAAAAACTTTTACTGGAAATGCCAGGGTACGGTGAGACAAAATCTTCCCCTCCCTCAGCCCTCAGCTGTTTGTGTCAGATGTCAAAGGACTGCTCTGTTTTGACACATCGCTCTTACCTACATAGTAGAAGCCGGCTTTAGCCAGCTGGTCTGGCCGGACGGGGATACGAGAGGGCCAGTTGACAAATGTGAGCAGCCTCTCTTCACTTTGCTGCATGGCTGGGTTGGACACATTACTGAGGGCTGCTGAGGCCCCGGCAGCAGCCGCCCCCGGCACCGATCCGGCACCTCCGGCCAGGGACACGTTGTCGGCTCTGTCCCCACGGACAAAACGGCAGTTTGGATAGTGCCTCTGGTGTTCGGATACGGCTCTGTCACCCGGCTCCCAGTTACTCAACTGCAAACAAAAATTGAGCTTTGATTAAGTCATTTGTCACATGTACAGTTCATTATGGCTCCTTCCTAGTAATACTCTTAATCCTTTACAATGTAGATAAGAAGGTCAGGGAACGGTAATGTTTCTCTGAAACTTCAGATGTACCCTTGCATTTTAACTTGTATTGTAACAGTGCAACGTGCACTGCCATGACAAATGTAGCGTTTCTTTATGTCCTCCACTCTAGCCAGCTGTTGATTTACTTGAATTTCTTTCTACAGGTTGTATGACCAGCTTGCTGATCTATATTAGGCATTTTCCCAACAAAAAGTATAGAGGCAAGTATAAAGGCAGTATTGGTATCAGTGGTGACTCTGATGTAGGAGAACTTTACTAATTTTAACAAAAAGAAATAGGTGACTTAAAATGAGATTAAATATTTGTTGAAATTAAGACTTCATAAATTCAAATTTAACAAATGAAAAGGTGTACTACAGAACGGTTTTAAGCCAAGAGTTTTTACAGACCTGCAGACACCCTGTAAAACACACCTGTCCTCCACAGCTGAAGCAGGCCACTCTGTCCCCCTGGCCCAGGTAGTAGAAGCCAGCCTTGGCGAGCTCAGCAGGGGTGATGATGGACAGCGTCCAGGAGTGGAAAGAGTCCAGGCGGTCCTGCTCTCTGCGCATGCTGGGGTTGTGGCACGTCGGTGGTCTCTGGTGAGACATGTCCTCAACACCGCGGGAGCTCAGCGGGCTGGAAGGTGGCGGAGCGGAGAAGCCCATATTCAGATAACCCACTGGCTCATCTCCTTGGCTCACTGTTGGTGGATTGGGACCTGGGACTGGAGCTGGGCCTGGACCAGAGAGCTAGGGGAGGAGGGGAAGAATAATTTTCTTAAATGTACTTACTCAAGTACCTAGTTGCTACTGGGAAATATAAACAAATATATTCATGAAATATTCAAAGGGTTTCATTATAAAACCTGAATTTGACCAGCAAAATCAACACAGATGATTTTGTTCACAAAAAAAGTATTTTTTTAAGACAAGGCCTTCAGATTATTTATAGCTAATATTCAGCCATAATGTACTTAACTTTTTCAGAATACAGTTGGCATAAAATACTTATCTTATTTTGGGATGCCACTCTTTCATTCAACTCACCGGTATTACTGGGGCGCTGCGGAGCGGAGAGAAAGCCGAGTGAGAGGACGAGAGCAGGTTGGCTGTAGACGGGAGGCTTTGGATGAAGGAGCAGGAGGGAGAGAGCTGTCTGTGTTTCTCTGTTGGACAATCTCCAGCCTGCCAGCCCTCCGCCGTCACATTACATCTGAAACATTGGACCCTGTCGCCCACTCCTGTGTAAAACCAGCCAGCCCGAGCCAGGCTTCGCTCGGTGACTCCTGAGGCTGGGAACCGGGCGAAGGTAGAGATGCGGAAGAGCTCTGCAGACGGGAATAACATTAATTAGGACTAGTGCATCCAATTCAACAACAAAGAATCTGAAGGAGAGCGGCTTATTTATAAACCTGCAATACTATCATTAAGTTAAGGTATTAAATCACAGCTTTAAAGGCACATGTATATAAACTAACTCTGTCTCTGATAAAAGGTAATAATAATAACAATAATAACAATAATAATAATAAAAATAAAAAGACTGTTACCTGAGGAGTTATCATACTGCAGGTCAGGTGGAGGCCCATTGCGACAAAGCCCCATCAAAAATTGGTTGTTTTTGAGCTGAACAAGAGTTTCCATTTTCTGGGTAAAATGTAGCAATATAAGGGAAAAGGGCTGCCCTTCAAAGGGAGAGAGGTTTGAGAATACCCACGATCTCTCTCTCACACACACACTCACACACACATTCTAAATGGTGAATGGTAAAAGAAACACGGGGAGTTTTCAACATGCTGCGTGGGCTTTACAGAAGAAATGAAAGTGAAGCCCCATTTCAGCCATCATACCAGACACCAACTGCATGAGGCACCCAAACACACCTTTCCCTGTACATACACTACACCTTACATATCAGCCATGTCAACTGGCCGAGTTAGCTATCTCAGGCCATTTTCCATTGCTGAAAGTTCAATACTCTTCTTTAGTGTTACAGAACAGAACACCTAAGTGGATTCAATGCACCAACAAAATCCAGCCTGCTCAGCGACAAAGATGGAATACATTAACTTGTGAAATTGTGATGGATGCTAAAACCAAAATCACATTATTATGCTGTGGTCATCCCGGATCAGTGTACACTTGATTTTTCCACATACTTCCCACAAGAAATTGTTCCATACAATCTAACCACTCAAACATGACGAACATGTGATGTGTCTAAACATAACTTTAAAAAAAAATAAATGCGTGACTCAACCACACACACAGTCAAAGGGATATTTAGTCTCAAACCCCTCCCCCCCTCGGACATCCCTTTTGGGAGTTTTTAGGCTTCCATGTCTGATGATGACAAAATTACTGAGAAAAAATATATCCCCTGGAGGACAAAAACTCTCTTGAAAAGGACGGGGGAGGTCCCTCTTTACTACATCAATGTTGGCAGCACCTGTAGAGATTTTAAAAAAAAAAAAGTCCAGTTATGTTTGTGTAGCAGACAGTGCTTCCACTTGAGGTTTAAACAGCGGTATGAAAATGTCAGAATTATGTCCAGTTCCCAGTTCAGCTGCTATCCGGTTCCCCTTTCCATACTGCTGAAAAAAGCATGCAGATACAGCTGATTCACATAAGACACACTCAAATATCACATCTTACACCACAGCATTTAGACTTAATCGTTTAATGTGGCTGATGGCTCTGAAAAATACCACCCATGCAAAATGTCGAGTCACATGTTGAGAAACTCACAGTGACTAATCAAATGTGAGTTTAGTGAACCAGTGGAGTTTAAAGGTGACCGGTGGACAAATAACATGAACAATAACAGGAATCCAGAGCTCTCTCAGGACATTGGCGTGGATTCCCCCCCCCCCCCCCCCACCCCCCACCACCACCCCACCCGAGCCATC